>JAQGAF010000305.1:0-58225 GCA_034687865.1 Kryphioiulus occultus
CTCGGAGTTCCACAAGGGGATTTGAATGATACTTTCTACCACCTCGGTGGTTGCGTTTAAAAATTCCCTCCACCAAACCGATTTATTCGTAGACCGAAAGGAGTTTTCGCCCAAACCACAGAAAAAATGGCGGCTATGACGTAAAGTAAACAAGTTTTCGTAGGCCAACATCGGTGACAAAACTGGTGACCTAATTAATTTTCCATACAACTTCAAATTTCCATCATTAATACATGTGTTATCTCTGAAAATGTATTGATAAAAATCCACTGAAACGAATCCAGCATTTGAAAAAGGAAAACAAAAACATCGATCTAATTTTTTGTTTTCTGTTTTCATTCAGCAAAATCCACAATGCCGACATCAAGCACGCGAGGCAAGATTTCTCGCAGTTGGCACATCCCTAGGATTGGCGAGAATTGCCGATCATTCGATCCCATGATCCCCCAGTCCGCATCGGGGCGCTCCGAGCGGCTGGTTGCCGCGGCGACATCGACTCTCACCCGGGCTCATTCCTTGCCTGCGCTCGTCAAGTTCGAAGCTTCGACCACGGCAGGTATTTCTCGTCGCATGCGTCCTTCGACATGGCTGGTTTTTCGTCCTTGCCTCGCCGTCTCCCTCGTCGCTGAGCCCGTGGAGTCTTCGTGCATTTCGTCGGGCTTTTTGCGTTTCATCAGCCATCGGTTTTTCCACTGTGTTCGGCATGCGTGACCTTTGCCATTCCGTGCTAGTGCCTGGTGCTCGGGCTTCAGTTTCTCGGTTCTGAGCTCGTGTTTTGGATAGCCAGGATAGCAGTTCGCTTTTGCTGGAAATGGATCGAGGATAATTTGACAAGTGTGCAGTTTTTCCGGATAAGGTGAGTTCTTGATTTTGTTATTTGGGTTTGGAAGCAACAGGGCGGCCACGACAAAATGGCGCCCGAAGATCAACTTTTGCTGGGCTTTGGCTATGGTGGGCAAGCGAGTGTTGCCAGCGCCATCTGCGAGATGGTTTGGGCAACTTGAAATTTTGCACGAAACGGGGTTTTGGTTACAGTGGTTCTTTGCTTGCGTGGCTGCGTATTGTAAATGCGTGGTACAAAGAATACACAATATGCACGCAGCTATAATTCTCAATTTGTGAAATGAGATCAAAACTCCCCTTCCCCATACGGATGCGTTTTGTCGACAATGGCAATTGAAATCGTCATTCATTGACCATTCCATGCCAAGTTACGAATGGCATGAAGGTTGTTCCATCTCATATAAACCATTTGGAGGTTGCATATTTCACATTGTTTTGAAAGTTAGCTGTAAAATCGTAAAAAACAGCATGCCTATCACGTTTTCTGAATCAGTAGTGAGCGCCCAAAATTCTGGCGGCCATTTTGGAATGCTGCCTTTCGACCTTGAACCCAATCCCTGATCAGAGACGCATTTCTGAGCATTCCAATGATGAATGCTGATGAAATGACCTTCAGTACAAGTTCAGTACTTATGGGGACCCTACACGAGCATTATTATTGTCAGTTTCAATAAATACTGATCGTGTAATGGGTGAAGTGCTGATGGATCGATGTTTCATTCTCATTACTGACACTTAGCCGATTTTTCGGATAACTTACTGTCAGTATTGTACTAATGACAGTTACACTGACCGTGTAGGGTCCGGCGGGTCCGCATTAAAATTTCAGCTGGTTGAACAGTGCACAGCTAATGAAATTCACAATTTTTGGAAATCGCTCTGCCGTCAACGCAATTTTAGCATTGGAATTTCGAAATGAGAAGTTAATTTTTCTAGTGGAATTTTTGGTAACCTAGCATGAAAATTACCCTCAGTCCTCCAAAATTGGAGTCCAACATAGTTCCTATAGTGATCTCTCATAACGTCATTGGTGGGAAGATTTGACCTTATGAATTGTCATAGTGACAGCTTGTCGTCATAACAGTAACGTGACGGATTTTGACACAAACCTGTGGAATCTGCTTTCGCATTTAAATGCAATTTATTGAGATTAATTTATGATGTTGGCCTGAAATGGACCGACTTAATCGAGGGCTGTATCTTGGATATTGTGGTTTTACAAAAACATCTGGGACACAATTGAGGTTAAATTGATGTCTGTAGTAACATGAACTATTCAAAGGGTATTTTCCATAAGGTATTTAGGCTTTTGGTTTTAAAAATATAGGACCTCAAATGGTGTACTTCTATCATTGATCGACCTATCCGACCTTCATCTCAAACCCTTGATATGAAAATTTATTAACTTGGAATGGTTCTGACAGCACTATCGTACATGTCAAAAGTCTGTTTGAATGCTTCAGGCATTCATTGTGCAAAAATGGGCCTGCACAATTTCAAAACGCATCCCTTGACCCGAAAAAATTTCAAGGGAGAATTGTTCCAGACACTGTCAAAGCAATCTATGCAGACTGTTGTTTCTGTTCTTCCTGCATGTGAACTATGGGGAAACTTCAATTTAAGTTACCATTTCAGACGTTATCAAATTAATGAGTGTATAAGCTCATGTTTCAAGTATGATTTTTGTCGCGGTATTGTCGTCAATGCCATTCCAATATCTTTTCGTGTTTAGCATTGATCAGGCATTGAAAAACAAAGGTTTTGAAATGATATCCGTATAGGCCTACAGTACATAATTACGTGATATCATTGTTTTCAATCAGTTCGTCCTACAAACTTCTTAGGAATACGGCTTAGAGGTTGATCACATCTGTGTAGTCGTCTAGACCCATAACTGACTGGATGACATGGTTATTGATGTGTGAAATTTAAAACTAATTGTTTTGTATAAAACAGACAGTTGAGTTTGGTGGTAGGTTTGACATGACTTAATATAACCTTATGGTAATCTTTGGCATGTCAGATTTTTGTATTTATCGTAACAGGGTGGTCATTAAAATTTGTTTTAAAAACAGTCAAGGATGTTGATAAGCTAATTTTTGTGGGAATCCTGGAAAAGCAGATCTGCTTCCAGTATTCACTGTAATATGATGCAAGCTACAACTTTCTATTTCGTAATGTCGTATTCATGGGAAGTCACGAATGGGGAAACCTGCTGTGACATCAATGTCTACAAACACGTGATTTACATGTGGGGTATTGTATGCATATTGAAGTGTTTCAAGAAATGGGTTTTACAAATTATTCTGTCAAGACTAGGCAGCTGTGCATTGTATTATCATAGCCACCTGTTATCGCATTGCAATTGCTTCAGTCTTTTTTCCAAATGCTGCATAAAAAACGCCATTAGGGTCCATTTTTTAGCAGCATTCAAATGCTAAACTAGAATTTTGTAAAACTTTTTAGTGGTGTTTCAGAAAAATTCAACAAGAAAAAAATGACAATGTTTCAGAGAAATGTATTGAATTTGTAATTCAAATAAGTATATTAATTTATCAAACCACTAAATTATTAACATTAATCCGCCTGTTCAAATCAACTTATTAGCCTACGATCAGTCCACGTGGTAGGGGGTAGCGTGGTAGTGTTGTGAAATTGAATTTCTTGTAACTTAACTGTCATTTGGAAGAGAATTCCAACGATGTTAAAGTGGTAATTGAACTCAATCTTTGTTTGTTGGATTGAAGAAATGTATTGAATTTGTAATTCAAATACGTATATTAATTTAAAACCCAGTAATTATTAACATTAATTTGCCTGTTCAAATCAACTTCGTACCCTAAAATCAGCCCAAGTTTAGGGTGGGGGAAGGGGATGGTAGTCCATCAACCCAGTTTAAGCGGCGAGTAGGGAGATTGGGAGATTGACACATTAATCAGGGATTGGGAGATTGTCACCATCATCATTGTGAAATTTAATTTCACGAATTTAATTTCAAGAAATTAAATTCCGCAAAGCTTAACTGTTCTTTGAGAGAGAATTCCAACGATGTCAACGTTGTAATTGAGCTCCATCTTTGTTTCTTGACTTGAGGAATCCTATACAGAAGTTGCAATCTTGCCCAAAACCAAGATGCATCACTGTAATCCACTGAATAAAGTAATATATACACTAAATTAAACATTCTTTGGCTTTTGATAAAAATAAAGGTTAATGCTGAGTGCCAACGATGTCAACTTTGTAATTGAGCTCCATCTTTGTTTGTTGCCTTGAGGAGTCCTATAAAGAAGTCGCTATCTTGACCAAGACCAAGATGCTTCACTATAATGCACTAAATGAGGCAATATACACTAAATTAAACATATTATTTGGCTTTTGATAAAAATAAGGGAGGTTAATGTTGACTGCCAGCATTGCCAAAACAACGAATATATGGTGCTGAACTTGAACTTTGAAAAAAAGGCTCGGTGGTGTGTCAGTAAAACTTACAAAACCAAAGTGATTAGTATTGAATTTAGAACTTAAATACAGTAAATTAGTTTAAATTACAAACAAACTAAATTATCAACAATAATTTACCTATATTTGGCTTTTGATAAAATAAGAAAGGTATATGCCAATTGCCAAAAATACCTAAAAAGAAAAAAATAGAATAGGCCTACATGCATGCATTACATGTACAGTCATTCTTGAAAACGTACCAATGCTGACCTTCATTAACGCAATGACGTTCAGACAGCAATATAGTTGCCTTGGTTATTAAGATCAGAACATTTCCAGTTTTTACGGCTGCTGTGGTAAATTTAGCATACATTTTCATAGTCTACCAAGGGAACCAAGGCACATGGCCGCACACTAATTATATCTCTCGGTTAATTATGTGTGGGCCTGTTCAGGCTAATCGTTTTAGTCGATGCGCACTTTTCCAATTAAATGCTTGTGTAGAATGGAATCATGGTTATATCTTCCCATTCTTAATCTGTCTTGAATTGAATTCGAGAGGCGTCTTAATAAAGGAGCATAAAACACTCGATAGCATCTGTTATATTTCAAATTTGACAAATTAGCTTCCGTTATCCAGCTCAGTTTCAATGTCGATTACTGCCCTAGAAGAATGCTCATTCATAGACTGAAAATTCGGCTCCATCGACTCATGGGGATTTTGAAAGCGATGCAACGTAGACGTGCAGGAATTACATTCCTCGGTTTTGGGATATCAGTTGAAAAATGATATTATGCTAATTAGAACGGAAGCTGAGCTATGAATTATGTAGTGAAACGCGGGGTCTTTTCAGATAAGAACTCAGCATTAGCTCTTATCAGCGAATTGATTCTTAAAGCAGTGTTGACCTGTATAAGTCTTAAATTCGGTGTAACTTCAAGGCGTGAAGTCAACCAGTTTCCCTCAATAATTTACGATACTACTATGTTCACAAGAACTAGAGCTGTGGTTCTTAACCTGGAGTACCTTTGGTATTCACTTTTGAAAGGGTGTTCCTATAACATTAGCACTGCCTTTTTATAGCTTGTTAGATGGAATGTGATAAGGAACTATCAGCAATATAAATTTGTAAAATCCATCATTGTTGCTAAGACAATTTTTGGGTATCTTTTTTAAAAAAAAATTGTTTCCTTTTGTTGACATTTGTGAAAATAATATCAAGTTTGCAAATCAATTTCTGTAGGTGTTCATCGAAAAGTTTCAACCTCGACGTTTCTTAACTACATCCTTTGTGATTTATTTTTCAAAAGAATTTCGCGCAGTTAATGTTTTAAAAAACATTCTTGGTGATCAGTTTATCAAGAAAAAAAATTATCAGAATACAGTTCGATGCTGTTTTATGCTTGGGAGATTCTGCAAATGTATTCATTTTAATCGGATCTGCGGAGTTCACAGAAAAGCTAAAATTCAGTTGAATTATGACGTATTACGTCAGTATACTGTTCTCATCACCAATTTCACCTTATTTTTGTTGTCTAAAAACCCCCAACGGCGTGTTCCACGTCAAGTGTTATAGTGCGAAAACAGTATTATATTAACATTTAACTAATATATTTAACAGTAAATTAACGAGCTACGCCCAGTTAGTACTGGGTCCTGCAGGAAGATGCAAGTTCACTTACAGTACTGCAGCACAATTTGTAAACGTACCGAAACCAACAAGTTCTGGTAGCGAATTTGGATCCTGCAGCTGAGCTTTCGCCTATAAAGTTGACATACATGTAGATACAGTGAAACCTCTGTAGGACATCTATGGTGCATTCTGAAAGTGTCCTAGTTTACCAAGTTTTTGACAAATATTAGAGCATACAGTATACACTACATAGCATCTGTTTCAATTTGCCTGACCACAGAAGTTTCTATGACTTGAGTGTATTTCTCCACGAGGGTGGGAAATACATGTTGACTACTGAATAAGCAATTCTGTCAACATAAGTTTATCATCACGATTCAATCATTGTTTTATCACACACTAGAAACCTCAAATACTAGTGTGCTAGTGGCACACGTTCGGTGCAAAGAAACTGTTCCAAATGATGGGGTGGCACACTTAGAGGTGTCCCACAAGAGGAGTTTCACTGTATCAGGGAATTGATAGTTAGACGATGCCATGGTAGACGAAACCTTGAAGTTGGGACCAAATGGCAGCTTGGTCCATTTCCTGATGGAAGAAAACACCAACAGGGCAGATTCAAGCAATGTCCTGAAAATCATTTTTCCGACCCCACGTCGAGTATTGTTGCCTGATATGGAACTTGCACAGAATAGGTCATGTAAAAGAGCGTTACCCAATTCATCAAGTGTCTTCAGTGGGACACTATGAGTTCAAGACGGGAGCACTTTGCATGAATCTCTTTGAAATGTTTACCTCGAAGGAAAGTTCTAGTTTGGTCGAGGGAATCATTAAACGAAACCACCAAGATGGTAGACACTGTCACTCGAATCCGCCAATGGAATTGCATGCACATTCGGATGCATATCACTGGTCGTACTTTTTGCATGCCATCAGACGTTGGATGGATTGGGTATGGATTACACACCCCTGCCGCACGACATATCGTTGCTGACTTCAGGGTATTGAGGTGAATTGAATTGAACCAATAAGAGCTGGGGCCAGAAATATTGGAAGCTGAGTGAATCAATTGGCAAATTGATTGACCACTTTAGTTTAGTTTCGTTTTTGCCTTTGAACGTCAACGATGAGGAGTCCATCGAAAATCTGATGCTCTGTCAGCGAGATTCAGCATTAGCCACCTGGACATTTGGGATATACATGTATGTTGTCGTAAACATCAATATGCCAATCGCCAATCCATACTTTTTAATTATCACAACCTGTACAACCTTCCCTTGATTATTAATATGCCTTTTTTTTTTTAACTTGATGAGTAAATTTAAAAGTACAGATCAATGTTATAAACATTTCGCCAACAGCGTTCAACTACATGATGGCATCAAGATCCTCGATTTCCTGACAAGGAACAAAATAATGTGTATATCCTAAACTTCGGAAATCACTTCTCTGTACACTATCCCCCCAACAAAAAAGAAATAGGAACTCAACCATTTCCAAAATAAATTCTGATCTGCCACTGGGCATACCCTTTAGATTCAAAATTCTGAATACATGAATACATTTTGTTGTTATACATGTAGATTATATACTGGTAGAATAGCGGAGAGGAATACATTGAGCATTGATGCAGTTATGACTTGGCACGAACGCGAGCATATGTTGCGGTAACAAAGTTCGAAATGAAACAGATGTGCCTGTCACACGACTTGCCATTGAAACCTGCAATTTGCACGTTTCAGAACATGTTTACTACATGCACCGACTTTAAACAAATATTTTCATTTGCTGTAATTGGTTTCTTTTGGATGCAAGTGTTCAAACCTAGTTTATGCTAAATCGCCAAACATGTTAATTAACACGCAACCATAGTATTGTTGAACATGCGAAGCAAGATGCAGCGCTTCATTCACCTCAGGGCCTTTATGTATAATTTTGACGATGTTTAACGCACGCTTTCATAAACAGCACTTGTTAATTTAGAAGTGCTTTGCCCCTACTTGGGAACTGCGCAGATGTGGAGTAAATTGCCTTTCATCCGGTTTGTGCTGCTCTTTACAATTTTCAATTTGTTTCTATTGCATGCAGGAAATTAAGCGTTGAAAGCCTAATTGCTAATAAATGCAACTTGGTTCTTTGTCCTTGTTTCGCAATATAATTGCTCGTGATTCATAGTCTTCTGAAATGTTCTCGAATGCTTTGGTTTTGATGTTTGCTAACGTGGGCTATAAAACGCGTCATCAGTATTGTTGCTTCGACTTAATGCTGCTAACATTTAGCCTTTGGTCAGTTTGGTTACCACATTAGTTTCACTGATGTGATGTTATTAATCTTCAATTGTGAAATTTTGCTATTTGCAAACTCGTGACATTAAAAGCCAGCAAGTTCTGTTCAGCTATGGGACTGCATATAAACGACGTCCAACAAAAATTCAACGTTTGACCCTTTCCTCTCTATACATGTTTTTAGAATTGGTTACCCCCCCATCTTGGACATATCATTCCATACTAATGCTATACTGCCATTCCAATCGTCGGACTTGTCATGCTCCAATCCCCCATCTGATTCTGATCATTCAATCCTGCTGATCTTATTTTTTGATTGCTGGATACTCAAGTTACAACATTCAATTTAACGATGTTGATGTCCACCCTAATGCTCTTGTAACTTCTCTACCACTTGGTATTATCTTACTGATACTGTACCAGTAGTAGAGGTCTGATTGGAATTCTATTGAAAACTTACTACCGCTACCTTTTTAATTTGGTGTTGAGGTTTTCACCCAAATTCTGCGTCAATCCTTATTGGAATTGACTTTACGTGTTTTGAACATTCTCTGATAACTTTAAACCATTTATTAATTTCTAAGGCATCTTAATGCTCGAAACTTTAAATCTGGAGGTTTTGCAAACCACGGATAAAGTCGAAGTTGCCCTTTCAACTCTTCAAACCATGTGGCCGATACCAACACATTCTATTGCCATGTTTTAATGTTTCCATTGTTGGAGCAGTGCAAAACACATTCGCGTGAGTGGTCTTATATAAAGGTTTCACGTCAACGAAGGACAACAGTAAAACTAAATACTCCAGAATTCACCATTAGTCATGGCTTGGTAGCCCCATGTTATTCCCACCTTCCAAGTAAACATTTAGCATGTTAACAAGCATTGTATCATGTATGTTCCATCATCCATGCTTAATATAGGTAATCACTCCTGAATTTGTTTGAACAGGCTGTTGAGTAGGTGTCAGCTATTGTCACGCAAATCGTGTTCTGCAACATATTATTTGTTTAGCATTTTAATGAGTGTTTCTGGGTGGGAAAATGTTTACTGTCCTTGTCTCCAAAGTACCTACTTTTACATCCATCAAGCTCTGCTCTGGGCCACTAATTATTTCTGATGGAGCGTTGTGAGCTAAGCTTCTGTGGTGTTTAATGGATCGTGTTAAGTTTGGTGATCGAAAACAATTACGTGTGGCGGTTATTAGCTTTGGTCTCATTAATTGGATGGGTTTGAAATCCGTCCTCCATATACGCCCTCCAACGAGGTTACATGCTAAGTCCTCAGAGTGATGTGAACTTCCCCGGAGCAATATACTCTGAAGTCAGACATTGAGTTTTGTTACAAAAGATGGGCTGGATGGAATCAAGTAATGAATTTGACTTTCAGCAGCCGTGGCTCACTAGTTTAACTGTCACCTGGGCTGAATCTAACATTTGCCAGACAGCCTGGGCGTCCAAGAGCTGATGGATGAATGATTCTGAAGGTGACGAAAATGAAATGAGCAATATTAATTCAGAAATCACAAAAAATGATCGCTTTTTTGTCATTTGGCTATTATTATAAAACAACTTTCAGCCTAATGAGATCACATTAAGCGGCTCTACTGTATGAAATAAATTAAATATGTAACTTTTTTAACCTTTGTTGGAGCCCTGGATGCCCTAGTTAATTGTAACATACAAGGTTGTTCTTCGTTACAGCCATGCACATACAATGGCTCCCAGTGAAAATGATACACCTGCATTCGACTACTGTATCTACAGTTAATGACCTAAATTTACTAAGAAAATGCAATTTCAAAGTTAATAATATGGCTATATGCATATAATTACACATCAAAGAACAAATAATAACCATCGACGCATAAAAGTATAATGAAAAGTTAAAAAAAAACTCGCGAAAATCGGTGTCAAAGTGAAAATGAACGTTAAAGTGAAAATAGTATGGTCATCTTTAACGAAGCCAGTCTTTGATTCCTTTGCATTTTGGCATTTGGTTGGTAAACCATTCTGTCATCTGATGTCCTGCACAGGATTTGGATACGATTTTATACGTTTTTTAATGTAATTTGGACTGATTTTGTCCCATGCTCCTTGTGGCACTTTTTAACTCAATTTTGTTGGAAATTTAGTGTTTCTTATTTCCATCTACTGTTTGGCCCAAACAGTCTTTATGTATAAGTCTGCGATTGAGGTGGTGTTAAGGAATTTTTGACAATTGTACATGCACCATTCATTGACAATGAGATGTATGTGTTAGATCATGATCTTGATAAAGCACAAACTCACCATTAATGGTTAATTTTTCTGCAGGATCCTATAAAATCAGTGATAATATATCGAGGTAGATGATGTGCTTTATGTAATGCCTTTAAAGATGTGCACATTTCCAGGCTCCAGCAGCTGATTAACAGCCCCATACACTTCTTTTCCTGATGTTTCCTGAATTTCAACTAGGGCTCCCACATTTGTGCCTCCATTCGATTTTCCACTTTACATTTTTGTTCCAGGGTCTTCAAATAGTCCCTGCCTATTGGCAGTCTCGCAGAGTTTGTGCTATAGTTAGGAAATTCAGCAAATCCAAGATTGTGACGAAATTGAAAAATCAGAATGGTTCAAATACCATCAATAAGTATTATCATGTACCAGATTTAAATTGAATACAGTAAAATCATGTAATGGTTGCTGTTTTATACATGTACAACGTTAAGCTACAATCCATCATGTGTAATGTAGTGTTCCAAAAACTTTCATCTACTACAGCTTCCTACATATATCATTCACTTCTTTTTTACTTTTGGGAGATAAAATTCATGATTTCTGATCTGTTTTATAAACTTTTCGTTCTGTTCTAAAATGTTTGGGACAATGATTGTCATTATTAATTGGGGTCAGCAAGTGATGAGGGTCAGGGAAAGTTAGGGAAATTTCTTATGAATGGCATAATTTAAAAATTGCATACAGTTTAGGATGGCAGTTTTCAAAAATTTCGCCTATGTCGTAAAGTAGGCCTAAACCAATGTTTGGTGGGCCAGTTTTTCAAAAAACAAATGCTGCCTTCGGTTTAACTCATTGTTTCTGATCATTTCTTAAGAAATTGCACAAAATCCGTTATTCGTTGTAGAACTTAATTTTTGCTGTTTCGTGTAGGGCTACACTGCATCAATTTTTTTAAAGAAACTAGCTAAAACCCATTATCTGTTAGTGTTTATTCTAAAATGTGTTCAGAAATGTTAAAAATCTATCGTTGTACCCTTTTTAATGTCGCCAATGATATTCCGATGTGGGGGGACCTCTAATTTAACATCTCTTTTTTTTAAAAAATTCCGAATACATTTTCTCACAGGATTTATTTCTAGTCAGGGAAATTTACTTGGATTTGTCAGGTGGATAGTAGTCGGGGAAATGATTTTCTAAATTTTACTTCAAACCCTGAACTTGGAGACCAAACAGATTACAATGTGCATGTACAAGTAAAATGTTTACTGCACTTACAAATTTAACAATTTTTATTTGATAGCTGATGCCATTGCGGATTTACAGTAAAGTTGGTGATTCGTAGGGTCTTTGTTCCGACATAAGTATCTTAAATGAGGACACCCTGTGTTTGGGAAATTGTCAATTACTTGATTACCCACTTGCTACATTATTTAATAAGTTTAAACTAATCCGTATTTGAATATAGCAACATGGGTGGATCTGAACGTGATGGGATTTGTCAGCGTTCCTGAATTGCCTTTATTCTGTCTCTCAGTTAACAGAATCATGAATGTTTCTGAGTAATTCCACGAATTGTTCAGCAACGCACTAATCTGTTAAGCTGCTCGAAGTACCATTCTGGGAGTGGCACCTGTTTTTTTAGCAAACTCGATTGCGCTAAAGCATAATCCCTATGGAAGGTTTGACTTCAGCTGGATGCCTGATTAAATGGTGGAAGATTACAGGCTTTTCAAGAGTGGACGTGCACGGTGTACTGCATTTGTCGATCGTTTTTCAGTTGACTTTTAATTCAATTTTGACGTAATTGACGGTGTAAGACAGCCATTGCTGAGTGCGCTGTAGCCATAGGAACAGGACTAGTTTCTTCTGTCTTCCATCCAATTGTGAATTTCGTTAGGCTTTGTTGCACCTCTGAAGCGTGGGTCCATATTGCTGGATAGGGAGCTGCTAAAAACAACCTGAAATCAATTACTGCTTCACTCTAAATTATTTTTGCATTAGCATATGCCTGAAATCTTTATTAAGACTGCTTTGTCTTCCCAGCAAAAAATAGAATGGAGGAAGGAACGCAAAGGATCGTGGATGGAATTAATGAGTTAGGCCTACTCTATAAGTTGTTTTTATAAATGAACTATCTAATTATCATCAATTCGAAATCGAAAACCAATAAGAGGTTACAAACGTAAAACTACTGTTGACTTACGTTAAATGCTTTTTATTTTGATTGCTTGAGCTTTTCACCATTGAAGAAACATTCTGCTGAATGACACCTAGACGAATTCGAAGCATTTGCTGTGAGGCCCAAAATGAGCTGATCATGCAATCAACTGTTGCCAGAGGTGCATATCTGACAATGGAGGAGGTGGGTAATCGGACCAGATGTTCCATGATGCTCAGCCTATGCTTTATGCCCCCATTTTCTCAATAATGCTTAAATTGAACTGTCGTATTACCATCACTTGTATGTATGACCTGGCTTGCATATACTAAGCTGTTGACGTATACTAAATGCTGTTTACTTTGAGTCAGATGCTCAAGAATGCTGCGCTTATGACATCTGCGTCCCTCCATTATCTCGGTTACGTTTATAATTGAACTGTCTAATTACCATCACTTGAATATGCGATCTGGATCTTGAGATATAGGGATTGGCCTACTGATGGGTTGCTGCAAGCAAAACTGCTTTAAAATATGCCAAATACGGTTTATTTTTGGGTAATTGGGTCAGTTGCTCGAGGATGCTACTCTTATGCATTTTGCCCCCTACCCTTCCTTATTTAAATTGTTTATAATTTGTCTTATTATTGTAACTTGTATATATAACCTGGCCTCAAGATATGTTAGGATGTTGCTTATAAAAAGCTGTTGACTTATGCTAAATGCTGTTTATTTTTGGGTAATTGGGCGAGATGCTCGAGGATACTATGCTTGTGCGTTTGCCCATAATTATCTCAATTATGTTTATTATTACCATCTTATTACCATCACATGCAAGTATAACCTGGCATCGGGATATGTTAGGATGTTGCAGATACAAAGCGGTCGACTTTTGCTCGGGATATCGGGATACTGTTAGGATTATGCAAACGCAAAACTGCTTATGCCATCTATTTTTGGGTGATTGATTGGGTCAGTTGCTCGAGGATGCTACACTTATGCATTTTGACCCTCCCTCCTTATCTCAATTATGTTTATACTTGAGTTGTCCAATTACCATTACTGGTATGTGTTACCTGGCCTATGGATTTGTTAAGATGTTGCATGTTCAAAGCTGTTGCTTGTGCTAAATGATGTTTATTTTTGGGTAATTGGGTCTGATGCTGCGCTAATGCAATCTGCTTCCCCCCCCCCATTATCTCGGTTATGTAAAGCAGGTCGTATGGACAAGTTGAATCAAATGGAAAAAAAGGCGAACTTTTTAGATTAAATCGCTCACTGGGTTGGATGTTTTATGGACCCGAGGTACAATGAACTAATTACCATCACTTGAATATGTAATCTGGTTCTTGTGGTAGTGGGATTCTGTTAGGATGCTGCAAACACAAAACTGCTTGTGCTAATTGCTGTTTATTTTTGGGTAATTGGGTCAGTTGCTCGAGAATGCTACGCTTGTGTGTTTCGATTCCCCCCTCTTATCTCCATTATGTTTATAATTTGTCTAATTACCATCACTTGTATGGTTTATCTTGGTCTTGGGATAGTGTTGCAAACAAAACTGCTGTTGACTGATACTAGATGCTTATATTGGATAATTAAGTCTAATGTTTGAGGATGCGCTGCTTATGCGTTTTGCTCCCTGCACTGCAGTATTTTGCATAGTAGGCTTAATGACGAATCCATCATGATTGGTGGTTGTGCGTGCACCATTCTTAAGATTGACATACTTGGTCACAGTGGTCATGTTATGCTGTAAAAGTCAGGAAACTTTCATTTTTATTTTTGTGGGAACCCTGTATAAAGAATCAATGCATATATAGTAGCCACTTATGGGGCTCCTAGCCCATTCGGATCCATATTATTGGTCGTATTTGTTGCATGCCATCAGCTGGTGAAATTTTATTCGAAAGCTTCAAGAAATTCAATTTCACAACGATGATGGTGGCCATCCTAATGCGTTGGTAATTGTCAATTTGGGCTGATGGATTACACCCACCTAGCACATGGAATTCACTAAATGGTTGTAGGACACCGAGTTTAATAGAATCGAAATGTATATTCGTAAGCAGTGTTCCATCACTTTGGCCAACTCCTGCATACAGGCAAATCCCGTTTTTCCTCGCTTTGTTTTTCGCAGCTTCGCTCATACGTCGGTCTCAGTGAATGCCCGTCTCTAGGCGCCATTTTGTTGCATGCTTGTACGCGATGCATTTTTCACGACCTTGGGCTACCCCGCAGGGATGCAAACTGTCTTGATACATCCCCGTTATAAATGTGATTAAAATTCGTACTTGTCCAAATTTCGTCTACTTAGACTTTGTTTCATTAACTCTTAATTTTACACGCAATCGAGTGGCTTGTTTTTCTACCAAGTCGACTTTGCCAGCCATTTGGCCCAAAAACAGACTGCTGTGCCTGGCCTAAAGCGGGCAATTAGTGGGAGCCATGCTTAATGTTTCCAAATCGGTATCAACGATCGATAAACACAAGCCGTGCGTAGGGCTTCCTATTCCAATGGGCCTTGCCAAACCCTGCGGAATCTTTAAGGAGCAATCTCGGCTGAATTCCTTCAATCATTGATTGCTGTCGGGAAATTGTCGACCCTTAACCACGAGGATGCGTCGCCAGAATGCTATATTACGCCATTACGACGAATTTATTCCCGTATGTGAGGCCCCGCTATCTCTCCCCCAAATGCCACGCTGGGGAGGGTTTCCCTAGAAATCTCGATTTCCCAGCATCTCGTTGCCATGGCTACTCCCCACGCGTAGCAACGCCATGGGGAGGAGATCAACACACCTAATGATGGTGACGCCAGCCTACGCACCGTGCTTGTAGCAACAGGGACCTGTTAAGTTGCCAGTGGAGCACATGCAACAAGGTGGGTTTCATGGGCAAGGGGTCTATCTGTATTCGAGATATCGTCTTGGGGAGCATATCATGCGTGATCTTGATTCGATTTGGCAATGCGTTTTGGTTAGCTCTTTGGCAAGCACGCTACTCTGATTTGGATAAACGTTGAAAATGTGAGCGCAGTGACTCGGTAAAATAGGAGCTCGAGATCTGACTGCTAAGTCGTAATTTAGGACTGTCTTGCATGCCATGTTTTTGAAATATGAATGGGAAATGATGGATTTTAAACGTTTTCAAAAAAATATTCTTTCGTAGAAAAATCTGTCAGAAAATAAACAGTCTGTGTCTTAATGGTCAACTTCAGTATTGATTTGGACTTTGAGATGGGTGTACTATAGAATGTCTAGCTGCTCCTCCATAGACACTACGAGACTGACGCTTTAGCGCTTCTCCTAACTGCTCGTGAGCTTGCAGTGATTGCCAGATGGTTGGGCAGCTATATATTAAGTTTTTAGGTTAGTTTAGATTACAGCTTGTGTACTAAACAAACAGGGTTGAAATACGCTTGCGTGCAAATAAAGCGACTCACCTGCAAGAATCGAGTAAAAATGTGTTTTTCTCAGAAACCAAATGTCGGATTTAAAATCGGGAAAATGTTTTGTAGACAATTTATGCAGCATTTCGTGCACAGTTAGAACGGTTTCATTACACACTAAATTTTCAAATATGTTGGAACCACTATTGAAAAATTTTGGAGAAATGGAAGATATTGTACTTTAATTTGCTCAGGTTATTTGTGGAATTTTGTCCATTTGCGTTGTTTTTTTTGTCAAATTGTTTTGCTGAAGTGGTTTTTGCGTGTCCATTTTGCTGGTATCAGTTCTTCCCTGACGTTTGCCATATTTTTACAACCTTGCTATTAACTTAGTGTGTTTCATCTCTGTCACGGATATTTATGAATACATTTTAATATTATTGTTCGAAGCGTGCTAAGTGTGCTGAATCTTGGTGCACATTAATTTCGCGGAAAAATTTCTTGTGTTAAACGATTATTGATGGAAGTCGCTCCCTTTACGTGTTTATCGGCAATCGAAAACGTAAAAAAAATTCGATACCACGGGGTGGTCCTATTTTGACATTTACAACTACACAATGCATTCGCTAGCTCCAATTTACAAATGTGCGTGAGTTGCATACATGCGTCGTGAAGCACCCAATTCAAGATGGCGTCGCCACTCATTGGGCTGTAGTGCTTTTATGATTGCCAGTTGCATCGACAATTTCACGATTCAACGGAGGCCCATAGGAACAATTTCTGCCGTATGATAATCTAGAATAACGCATGAAATGTTGTAATGACGTGGTAGGATAATGGTTACATGTATGTCAAAACTTACTTCCTTTACATTGCAGTTCTCAGTGTACACGCTCTGCAACTAAAAAATTGACTGCTATTTCAATTTTAGAAGCTTCGATCACTTGTGTCGCTGAAATGCAGGAGATTCACCAGTGTATACGACTTGAAGTTCACGAAATACATCATGAACTACGTTGTTAATTTGCATGGTTTCCTTATTTTAAAACATTTTTAACAGTTTAAAGGTTATTTCAAATTGTCTTTAAGTTTACTGTTACATCTATTAGTACTCAGCTCGTGTCAATTGCTTTTGTGGATTTAAGTTGTATGTCCCTGCTTCTAATCCTTGGTGGCATCATTATGGTTAACGTAGTCAGAATATGACTTGTGAACTTTCTTCAGTGCATTACTTTTGCATGAAACCGATTTAAGGAATTGCTTGTAAATGCCAAAGCACAAGAAGCCGATTCGTGCAAACATTCCAGTCAGCATAGATGGAGAAACTGTTTCATTTCTCATCTTTATTGCTGTAGTAAAAATGAACGACTTTCTTTTCTATTTGTATCGTACTTCAATTTCTTTAAATATCCCAGTTGTTTCCAAGCACGCAGCCTGCATGAAATGGCTCTCTGGTGACATAAAACCGCATGAAACAAACATGTACATCTATTCAAAGCTTGCTAAACTAGTCGAAAGTTGAGCTTATTGATCAACCGCTTAGTTTCTTCCAGTCTAATTAACCCAGATTTCATTTCGATATTGCGGTGCGTTTTAATACACACCTAAGCTCGGTTTATTAAGTAGGTAATACAAGACTACTAGCATAATTAAACCAAATATATTTAGTCTTTTGGGAACTTGCTATGGCTGATGCAAATTAATTTCGTCTGTTAATTGTTGAGATTCTTGCTTTGACAAACGAATCCTTCTGCAAACAACTGGTTAGTTACGAGCATCAGTAGTCTATTTGGAGATCTGGTAATTATTGAAATTGATTTACCATTCTTGTAATTGAAAATGTCGACTGAAGAATTTGTTTCAAACATTCTAGGCTTAAAATGGACATGTACAGTTGGCAAAATAAAAGAAACACTGAGATTGAAGAATACAATATGCTTGTGAACTATGTGGCCGAACATCATATTAAAAGGCTATATATGTTTCATTTATTTTTGTATACTGGTACCTATAACCAAATCCTTTACAAGAGCTTTATTATGTAAGTAGTTTAATATTTGTACAGTAACAGTGGTTTACCAAAGATTCTTAGTGAAAAGTTTGTCCCTGAAGGGACTCATTTAACACCATTTGCCAAAAGAATGGAATTTCAAAATTTGAGAATTCTGACTTACTAAAATCATATGACAAAAGGACAGCAATTGAACATTTTTTTAAATATGAGATTTTGCTTGAACTATATCGGAAGCTTGCTAGGAAAAACAAGCTGCATATACATTTATCGATTTGTTTTGGCTTTATGAGCCTATTGCAGATATTTACTTATTGATCCACTAAAACATTGTTTTATGGTAAGAGTACTGAAGATGAAAAATAAACTGAACAGAACTTCTACCAAAATAGCTGTGGTGCAGATTTATGATTTTTAAATTAAATTTACAATAAGTAATGATTAAAGGAGAAATTAACTAAATAATATTTAGTCTGTACATGGTTATTAGTCAAATATTTACGGATTAATATTGCTGTATGCTGGGTCATATAACTGTACAAAGAAGAAAACAAGAGGAAACATTTCATATTTAATCCCAACTTACTTTTTTACGTTGAAACAAAAACCCATGCACTTACATGTACCTTAAGCATAAATTACAGCAGAACTTCTTGGTTGCTGTCCTCATGATGACGTAGTTTTGTTTAGTCCAATTTTGGAGTCAGACTTGAAAGTTTCTAAAAGCAGGTTAACCCTTATGGCATGGATACTACTTGGAGCTGGAACAGAAGTACTTGGTGGCTGATGCGTCATGAGATTAGTCAAAGTGGGTCTTAAATTCCCCAGTGTGATTGTTGTTGAATCAAAATGTACTTTTGGCACAAGTGCATAGTGGTCTGTTAGTGTCCATCACCTAACTAATGGTTGTCAGAGATATCCACCAGGCATCTGACGTGTAAAGGTCGTCCCTTCAGGTAATTCCTTTTGCTATGTTTCATTTAGAAAGCTGCCCATATAGAAGCATATACTTGCTTTCCAGTGGGATCACGTAGAGGCCATAGTGCTGTAGCTATGACTGATCGATAACAGAATTTGTTCAACAATTACCAAGAGAAATGTATCACTAGTTTCACTTAGGCACAGACTTGTAACTTAATGAAAACCAACTAGGGCTCTACACTGTAAATAAAGTATTTAGTTTAAAAAATTGTCATAGTAATTTCTCGTGTAATTTTATCTCGTAAACGTATTTATATAGACCTACCTATTAATATTGTTGTATACTGGTACATATAATTTTTACTTAACCTAGTGGTAGAGGGCTTAGAATTCGATTTCATCTTGTTTCATCGGTAATGAACTCACTTCCAAGAAACTGAAATAAGCCTAGCAATATACATGTAATACTTATTAACAACTGCAGTAAGTCTAGTTGCTGATGGGTGAATACTATACCTTGGGTCTACAAAATACATTCTGAACAGACAACCAAACATGGACGAACATAAGCAAAATCTTGGCAGTGTTTGCATCAAACGGATATTGAACCATCTGTAACATGATTGAATATAACGACCAAACTAGGCAAAGGAATAGCGAAAATGTTAAATTTAAGGAAAATCTCTTGTTGCAAGGCTCTTCGTACAAGTTTGGTCAGTAGTCGTTCATCTAAAGAGCCTAGAGAATGTAACTGTTTCCAAGCAAAATTCACTGACTATCGGGACAATGTGCAAATGTGATTATAAGCTGCTGATAAAAGTACCGATAAGAATAACCGTGAGCTGTTAGAGACCCACTTTCACATATCTTATAGCAGGGCAAGAAAACCATACAGTGGAAGTAGGATTACAATAATTTTTATATAATAATAATAATAATTATATTTTGTTTATAGAAAATGTGGAAAGGACTTCTTATGGTTGACCAGGAAAAACGTACAATAAATTCCATTAAGGATTAAACTCGTCATCGAAGAAGTTCGTGTTAAAATTAGCTAATGAAGTCTGCAACATTGATCAATTAGAAATTTCTCAAAAATACCAAGTACATTCCAGCCATTTAGCTTTAATTTGTCGGTTTACGATTCTGTTCAGAAATCAGAATTAGTGGAAATTTGTTTTATTTACATTGTTTATGCATAATAAAGGTCCCAAAGCACTGCTCGTTATGGTAAACTAGATGCATAAACCTTAAGAAATTCCAAAATCATAAAATACTTATATGTAAGTGAAATCTGTATAGTTACATTTGGTTCAATATTTTAGTAGCAAAACGTAAATTATTGAATTCTGCATTTCCGTAAACATTTGCCTAAACTTTCAGGTTCTTCAGTTATTAACGTATTTTCAGCTATTAGTTGGACAGTTTAAAGGTTCATGAAAGAAGAATACGATATTTGTGTGTAATTTATGTAAAATAAAATTTACTTGGGTATTATTTGATGTTTTATAGCTTACACTATGTGCATTATATGTTTTGTTTAAAAAGGTTGCGGTTATTCATTATGACTAATAATAATAATTATACAGTGCACTCCGCTTAATTGGAACACATTTTGCCCGGGTTATTTTGATAACAATAGCCGAATGATGCAAATAGTCGAATGACAAAAAAGGCAATGGCTATTAGAATTCTTATGTGTAGTCCTATATACATCACATAATTTAAATGTAGGTCTACCATTTACCATTTTTTTGCGGTAGCCTAACTAAACTCTGGCATGGTGCTTCCTTTTCATTATTTTGGTATAACACGGTACTGTGGAGATGATTGTAGGGAAATAATGGTTACTGCGTACCAGTTGGTGTTGGTGAAATTAGCTTGATGCCATATTGACATGTGTGAAACGTAATCAATCTTTACCAGAAGTGATTTTATGTGGCTTCAAAGCTGCTTGATAAATGCGGGTCACAATTATTTTATCTGTAGGATTTCTAAGTACTGGAGACAATGCTGCATCTGGCAACTATGGGATTCTGGACCAAAATCTAGCACTGCAATGAATGAGGGACAACATCGCGTCTTTTGGTGGTGACCCAATGACGTCACATAGCCCCATGTAATATATTTTCCAATGTATTTCGATATACAGTGTATTTCAGCATATGCATTCACATCGCATTTCTGTTGCATCTGAGGAGCGCTGTGAAATCTTGCTGAAGTTTGTATTTCGAGAACAAGACCAGACTGGCCCAGACTTGCAGTACATTATCGTTATGAAGTTTACCCCAGACTTCTGCGGCTTCTGTGACGTCTGTGGCTACTGCGACTACCTTGGGTTCTGCGGGTTCTCCAACTTCTGCGACTTCACGAGTTTGTCTCTTGACCATGACCTCCTTTATGGATGGCCCCTTTTGCCATGTTATATTCAAGCAATATACATTACTTACTGACAAAATTGTATAGAATATTTTTTATACCTTCTATGTTATTCTTTGGCAGGATCTACATGTATCTTTGGGGCCATCAAATGTCTTTCAGGTGGCAGTGCCCTAGGGTCTTAGGCAGTCTTTAGGTGATACCTGCTATGCAATAGCATTTAGGTTTTCTTTTCGCATTTCTCTCACGTTGGCGCAGAAGTGCTTTGCCAGTAATCTATCCTTAATGTGGCAATCTGATTGCACTTCAATTTTGTTGCTGAAGAATGCATTAGCCTATAAGCACTCTCACTCTTGTCGATTTTGACCGACAACGCGAAATTCTCGCATGTAGATCTAAATGGAACTGCTAAATGTGTGCACATCCTTTTGAGGAGAAAGCCACATGATATTATGCTTCTCATCTATCGATCAAAATTGCTGTAATTCATGTCCTAGTTCAAAATGCCATGCTCTTAATTCACATAATCACAAAAAACGCTTTGATACTGAAAATGTTTCAGAAAATACTGACAGGAAGTCGAAAAGCAAGTTGCGTCATGTAACTAAAATGACGTAAAAGAGAGGCAGCTGACGCATGTTGGGGTTTGGTGCAAATTGAAACTGTCGTAGATGTAACTGAGCCAAGAGCCATCAGTCTCAAGTGACTTGTTAAAATGTTCTTGCAATTATTTTGAGGAAAATTTGTGAAAAAATGGACTGCATATTAAATATTGTGACTGTTGCTTTCTTTTTTACACTAAGTATTCTAAATCTGAATTACAATCATTTGTTATTATTATAAATAGGCCTAATAATAAAACTAATAATTCGTCTAATAATAAAACTAATAATAAGGTAGCCTATATGCTAGAAGTCGTAGAGCTGTTTTTTTAAGTCAACCAACCAACTTTTTACGTGATTCAGTTTCTGAATGTAAAATTATGCAATTTTCATTTGGTTTTTTCCATCATGTTATTAATTATTCTGATTACATCAAATTAATAACTTCATATTAATGATGTTCTGCAAATTTCTTGTTACCAATTAAGCCAACCTACAGCATGTTGTTGCTTTCAACTTCCATAACTTATTCTGTCATCAAAATTCTGCAATTAAATCATTTTTTACTGTTGTCTTTTTTGAAGGCTTGAAATGAGCAAAAATGTGTGCTATGTAAAATACGGTATACAGCATGTAATTATGTAAGCGTCAGTTCTTCACTTGTCTTTGTAAATATCGTTCATGCATGTTTACACCTTAATAGATTAATGCAGGAATTGCTCCGTTTTGCAATTGCTTCCCGAATTTTCTAATTAAAATTGTAGCCACTGGAATAATGTTTGAGAATAGTGGAATAATGTTTGAGAATAGTGGAAATCTAAGTGAATTTATTTATCGTGTACTGCAAACGTTGTAGTCTTTGACGAAATATCTTAAAACTAACGTTTTATTTTTTGCCTTGTAGACTAAATAATACTTTATTTTCATGACCAAATTTTGCTAAGAGACAAACACATCGTAAATTTATTATTGATAATCAACATACATTGTTTTATGATGTTGTTTACCAATTTGGGACATGTACAGCATCCCCCGTAATGCCCCACTAGCATCTCCTACATCCTCAGAGAACCCCTATTTACACGCCCTTTGGTCAGACCTCCTGTAAGGGCCAACCTAAGGCGTTCCTTTTGGGACTGGGGTCTGACATAGGGACACTAACATGCCGCACATAATTCTAACTGCAAAATATACTAGCACAAAATAAGTAGACTCAAAACTCAAGTGTATATGCCAAATGTACGCCTGTGAGGTAACCAAAAATCTACCCATTGTATTGTTCGGTTAGCGTAATATTCAAGAGATTACTAACAATTCGGTGAAAGAAATTAATAATGAAATTGTTCATTTAAAAAAACTAAATTTTCTGTTTCCTTTTGAAAATGTATGGTACAGTGGACTCCACTTAAGGTGATCACATTGGGCCCAGGCTATTTTGATGACGTAATTGAACTTTATAACGCTATTTACAGCTACATTAAGTCACTTATATTGGATTGCTCACAATTTTTCTGCAAAATTTCATTAATGAAATTCTTATATTCATACATGCATTGTACATTTGCGACTCAATTGATTTATGCTGCACACCTAGTCAAATCTATTAGTACTTCTGTCATATATCTCAGCACTTTTTGAAGGTGCCTCAAGATGCACGTCTGATATTCGTCAACATCAGTCTTTTTCATCAGTCTGCTTCAGTCAGCTGTTTAACTTGCACACAGCCTGCAAGTGTAAGATTTAGTCATTGTGTATGTTAATTAAATATTTTCGTCGGTGAATATCGATAATTTGAAAGAATTTTCCTCGAAATTATTGGTATTCATAGCAGACGGGACATCGTTTTAAATATTTTCTTCTAAAACTTCTCATACCTTGTGTTTTACGAATCATCCATAAGGGAAAATGATAACAATGAGCGAATTATTGATTACAATAACCGATGATTTTACTGTGTATTTGTATCATAGCTTTCGGGACTTGGCGATATCAATAACAATCAACGAATGATAACTATTCGCGATCACATTAATCGAAGTCCACTGTATCTCCTGTTCATATGTAATAATACGAAATAAGCAATACATAGTGTTTCTTACATTTGCATGCCATAATTTTGCATTTTCAGTGGTCAAGGTGGTGGAGTTGAAAATTTCATCTTTGGGGGAACCATGCACCACTTGTATGGGCATAGACTTGGAGAACTATGTAATGAAACCTATCTCTGATGTTATTTTATCATGTCAATATTGGTAGGCTTGGTTCATGGATCACTTTGCATGAACTAAGCACTTCTTGCATTTTATGGCACATAGGAAGTTGCCTTGATAGTGTCCCTCTTCTGCACATTTCGTACTCTAACATCCCCACTCAAATCAGCGGCATTCTCAACTAATCTGAACTGCAAACAATCTTATGATCGATTGTGCTATTTTATGATCACCATGTCGTTAGTACAGCGCCTTACCTTTGATCTTGTGACTTCGAAAAACTACATGTATAGCAAGAATGTTGTTGCCTTGTTCGTTTGCAGAGTTAAATCTGGGCCCTACTAATACACAAGCACTGTGAGCACAGTTAATCTTATTTGATGACTGGCTGATAATGGCATCTTACAGATTTCCATCAAAGTTGTTTTGCCTTAACAGGCTCGAGGATCTCAATTCCCTTATGGCAAGGAGATCTTAATGTGCCTATGCATGCAGTGTGGTTTATGGCTTGTCTGATTGCTTTGCGAACCACACCTTCGATTCAATTTGCTTTCACTCAGTACTGGTTACCCAGCTTCTTCTGACAACTGGGGCACACATTCCAATGTGCTAGAATGGATAACTATTGCGACTCCCATTGGGATATGTCGTCTACCAACAATGCGTAATGGACCATGGATCAATGTTTCGAGAATGGTGAATTAATAGAGGCTCTATCCAGCAGACAGGATACGAAGACTGATAACCTGGGCTGTAATTGGCCCTGTCAGAATGATCAGATGTGTTGTCCAAAATAGCTCATGCTATTTTCTTTTCAACGTTAAGTGTGCATCATAGATGAATCGGTGTGCTTTCATTGGACGTACATGTACCATGAAAGTACATGAAGTTTATTCTGGAGAAGTCCAACGTCTAATGGCATGCCAAGAATAACTTATAGTAAGGATTTGAATGGGCTCGGAGTACTGGAACTGGATTGGAATGATAGGTTTTTTTACATTACAATGACGTTTTCGCCATATTACAATTTCTTGTCAAGTTTTTTTTTTGGTGAAGAACAATGCTTGTATTTGTCCATCTTGAGGACATTAATGTAATTTAGACTAGATTGCTGAAACATTTGTTAATTCTTCTGTTAATTATGGTGAATTCTGTCTAATTTTTTAGTATCCTCTGCCAAAGCTTCTCGGGGACTGAAGGTTTATTTGGCAAGTTGTCGAACTTTGATTTTATTTTTTTTGGCTTGTAGAATACCATAATGTAGAATGATGGAGAATATTTTGAATCTATTTTATGGACCACAATTGCTCTTCCTTCTGACGTACTGCCGTTACCTTCTGTGTTTTAAGGTGTTATAATAAGCATGTCAAGCCAAAGGTCAACCTGACAAATCAGTTGTGGTCAAGTTGAATCAAAGTTGACACCACAAATCAATAAGTCAGCAACAACAACTTGCTAATTGGAACTAAATGTCGATATCTTTAATGTAAGATTTCATGGCAGCACTTTTTTTCGAACTGCCTCTAATAGTAAACCTTACATTAAATTAGAAAAATGTTAGCATTGTCAACCAGAATAGTTATGCAGATTTGAAGTCCCTAATTAGAATTTTTGTCAATTTAATTATATTTTTGGTAGCATTTAAGAAATGTACTGTACTCGTATTTGAAAAAAGGGAGCTTATGCCATTACCCCTTCCAAGTGAAAATGCCTTTTCCACATTTCCCTGACTTTCCCTCAAGGTATGAACCCTGCCGAAATCAGAGGGTCATCAAAACTCACCGGATTTTGCAGCTCCCGTTATTGTGGGCCTGACTAGGCGATTTTGTTTTCCATTTCCCATTTGTTAAAGTATTTATCTACAAGATGAAAGTGTCACTCACCTTCGTGTATTTGTGGCAGTCATTATGCCAGCAATTGTTTTCACATTCCCTCTGCTTTGCTCCACATGAGTAAAATTCAATTCAACCTAGTTGTTGGTATCCTTATACCACGTTGGGTATGCAGTCGTCCGGGAATATAATTTTAATTTTTTTGCGAAAATTTAGCAGTGCACATGTTTGATTTAAACATTGCGCGATGTTTGCATTTGTGCTTGCTGGACTGTTTTAGTTATGCTAATATTATCTTGCAATTTATTAACAATTATTTACAATTATTACAATTTAACAATTATTAACATGATTTATCTGGTTTGTTTTAATGACATTATAGCAGTGTCATGTTTTGTTTCTATTGAGAATGTCGTTGACGAAATTTGTATAAAATCGTGACCAAAATCGGCACATTTTCAGTATTTTCCATAAATTGATTGGGCATCTGAATAACAAAGGGTAAGCCTGTCTATACCTGCTGAGGGCAAATATTTGAAAAAAAACGAGTTTCAGAAAACTGTCTGTGTCGTTAATAAAATCATAATAAAATCTTGTCATTATTGAAATCTAATAAAATTTGATCATAATGACATATTAATTATGTATTTTCTCTTCATTATCCCCATTATCGAATTTACATCACATTTCTGCACAGTCCCTAACACTGGAGAATCTCCATGTGTTCCAAGACAAGAGGTTTTTTTAAACGTGTGTACATTCCTTATAAAAACACCAGATTTGCATTACATAATGTTGTGCTCAATGTCAGTTTTCATTCGCTTCTTTCTGCAGCTATAAATTCCTTTGGCTCTAAATTCATTGATGTATCATGGACCCCTCCCTAAAACAAGTGTCTACGATGGTGCATTTGCTATCGATTTTCCTACTGTTTCAATATGCATTAAACTGAAACTATGTGCGTCGAATCCCGGGGACAAATGCCATGTAAACAGGATTCGTCAGGCCCCCTTCCAACTTTTCAATTTTGTTATTAGGTCGGTCAGGCCTTTGGGCGTTTTGCGATTATTGAAGAACTATTCCACATTCTGAATCCACCTATGGACGCAATTTCTTTTTGGTTTTGTATTGTGAAAACCGACTGTCTGGTAATAGATCCCATTTCTCAATTGACAGCGAAGATCTTATTTTGCAATCAGCGAGGTTCAGGTACCTTAGTGGCACTCGTACATGTTTGCTACTGAAATGTTGCATCCCTGATTGCATGAGCCTTTCAACCTTTGGCTTAAAGTAGCACGTTTGTTTTATGGCTTATGCATATTTCAAATGGGAAAAGCATGAAATTTCGAAATGGCTGGGGGCTCTTGAAAAATTGAAGATCACTCCGAACTTATTAGTTTGGAAGTCGTGCTGAAATATTTATTATACTGGGACAATTGACAAAAATGGCTTAATGAAACAAAACTTAATTAAAAACTAAAATAAAAATTTAAACCTAATAAAATTAAAAAGCTTACCTTACCTAATCTTTACAATGGCAATCCTTGTGTGCACCGTTGTATGCATGGTTTGCCATCTTTCAGGGGCTAACCCTGATGTACTTCAATATAATTGTTTAACCTAATAAAAATGATTAAGCCCGTAAGGTAGCACTGTATAATATTATACGATGTGCAAATTTGTACGGATTCACATTCACATTTCGAATTGCATTTGAAGAAAAAAAGAATCAAAGTATTAATAAAAATGATTAATCTTGATAATTATGTATTCTTGTACTGTAGCATAAGCCATTGGCATAAAAAATAACCTGGACACATTAAACAATGTGCACGACATGCTGGTACATATATCTCGCAATGCCAAAGTGTCACATGGGATTGGCAACTGCTTAATTCGTAAAGTATGTTATTACATGGGGATTTACGTCCAAAACCTCATTTAGCCTATCCTATCAGTAGCTTAATGTGTTGTTCTAATATGGTTTAAGACTGTACCAAGGCGAATACTGTTAATGTAAGCCTTAATCAAACTTGCTTCACGCCAAATCCAGAGTGCTTCAATGCACTCATGTGGTGAAGTTGAAGTGATCTTATCTTGAAAATCGAATGGCTGTTGCACAGGTTATACAGTTCATGTTGATCTCGAATAATATCACACTTTTCTTCATGTTTTGTATTGCCAAGTTCTTCACATTTAAAAGAAAATTTCCTTTACGGCGTAATTAACTTAGAGTGGCATTTATTTTTGAAAAGTTTAATTGCTATGTGAAAATGTATGTCCGGTTAGTGACTTACATCTACATGTATTTGGCGAAGAAGGCTAATGAATATCACTTACCCACATTTCTAAGAATTATTTTTGTCATTTATTTTTGAAGAAGAATTTGTAAATAGTTACGTTTCAGTTCCCATTTTCACGTCATTGAATAGTCAGATTCTTCGAAATTAATATTTCTACCTTGCCTTCACACGAGCTTACAATTTCTGATTTAAATATCATTGATTCCTCTTCATTTGTGACGTTATTATTGGTGAATTTCACATTTGGAATTGAACATTACACAGTACATGTAGTTGAATTATGGTTAGCAGTTGATCAAGCTGCGCTGCATTCTGCCAATATCAGCTCTGATATCCGATTGCAGTTTGGATTTTGTAACTACATGTATTCATTCAGCTCTAATATGGATAAGGGAACTTTGACATGAGCAACTAAGTATATTTAGCTCTTGAATTTTAAACATCAAATTGTTCAGCTTATTTTTGTCGACATATATACACTTGGTGGACAGTCCTTAAATAAAATTGCAAATGTAATTTTATGAGCTTGTATGTGGAATTTCGTCAACTTTATGACTTCAGAAACCTTGTTTCAAGCAATTTAATTTGATTCCGTGCAAAAACCATTGATCAAGCCGACTTTTATCTCGCCGCAATTAAGGAAACATAGGCTATCGTATACGCGATGTGGACAGAATGGTATAATAAAGCAAATAAATAAAATCGATGAAGAACTAAAAGATTCCCTTCGAGGAACATTCTGGGGTTAGGATCAACAGGGAATATAAGGGGCAGAGTTGAGATTTCTGAAGGTTGGACCTGCTGGCTTGTTTTATGGCAACAAGCGAAAATAACACTATTGAAAATAAAAACACAGAAAAATTGATTATTCTACAATGTTTGCATTGATTTTGGTCGCTAGAATTTATTAAAATGCCCACCCAGCCCATGGTTTTGTTTTTCTCAAAGCTCTTGGCATTTGGCTTCTACAGCTATTGATTAAAAATTTCCTTGAGTCGAATTTGCAATTAATTATATTAACTATGGGGAATATTACTTTATTATCGGGATTACATTTCCATTTAATGAATTTCAGTGAAGTCTGTCGTGTTGTAGTGTAATGACTTCCTGTCAGTGGTTGCTTCTAAAACCAAATCTGTCTCAGTTCAGAATAAATGCACAGTATCAGTATGCGAAAATGTACTCTCACAGGGTTTTATGGCACCATAAATTGCGTTTATGTAAATGTCAGAGGAGCAGGCTTTTAGTGTCACGGTGATGAACGCGCCATTTTTTTCCTTCCACTATTGTCAGATATTTTTCTAGAAAAATGTCATTTCTTAGCAGGGCCTGAATCAGCATCATCGCTATAAGCTTTTAACTCGGCTGAATGATTTAAATTAAGTTCTGTATTACTCGCTAGCAGTACACACTTGTATGGTTATACATTCGTCAGTTCTTTTCCCACGAAGAACAGAAAACAAGTTGCAAAATTCAGGCGACGACACCAGTGCGCATGCGCGTTTTGCTCTATAGAAAATTGTATCTCGTTCGTGCGAACTTGGTGATGCGAACCAACTGTTTATTGAAAATGTTGAGTCTGTGTTCACCTGATAAATTGTCTCCAGGCACTGGCGCAGGGTATGCGCTGAAAGTATTTTTATAAATGATTGAGATAAGTCTATTTCCAGACCATTCAACGCCAGGACTTAAATTTATATTTTCTAACATGTATTGCATATGTTTTGGACATGGTAATACATTCATAGTAGCCAAAATACATAGCCAAATACAGCCAATACAGTATATAGTAGCCAAATACAGCCAATACAGTATATAGTAGCCAAATACAGCACAACAAGAGTAACAACAACCTTCCTGCCTTAACTAATCTATCACACCAGACTTCCTGTAAGGGCCAACTTAAGGTGTTCCAATATTGGAACTGGGGTCTGGCCCCATGCAGACTAATCCATCAAACCTTACTAATTGATAACTAACCACACTCATCATGGCTGCCATCTTAAAACTTTGTGCATTTGCTTAAATTCGCCACAGTACTCTGTCAGCAAAGGTACTGCATGCATTATTGTTGGTAGAATGGTGGAATGAATTATAAAGTAAAGCTTTATAAAGCTTGCCTTGTATAGTAGTATAGCAATTCGTTTTCAAACACAACGTTGCATGAATACTGCATGTAATGTCTATTTGACAGAAACTCTCAAGGGTATCCTAAACCGAACCTGTCAATCTTGACGTGACGTACATGTGCCACTGACTTGGTTTTTAATCATGTGCATTCCCATTGCTGAAAATGCTCAGTTCTTGTAGAGCAGCTCCATCTACCCGTGGAAGCTTGCAACATGTGTATTGATCCACGAAGAGGTTCGTTGAACTGACAGGCTTTATTGTGTGAGCATGGAGCACCTGACTGTAAGCCACACAATACGTTGTAAATTATTGGTGAAGGGTTGGCCAAATTCGGTGCGAATTCAATTTGGGTATTGAATTGTAAATGTTTATGTAGTTGTTGAAATCACAAATCTGATTGCATTCTGCTTCCTTCTGTACAGTATCAATATGTGATTACAATTCAAATTAGTGGTTAATTTGTACTTCATGTTGAAAACTTGACGCTGGCTAATTCACACACTGAGTTTTTGTACTTTAGCAGGTGAGCAAATAAGTGTGGTTGTTACTGTTCTCTCTGGTGTCAATAGCATTATGATAGGTAAACCCCAAAAACTAATAAAGTAACGTTAGGCTACGTCTTATACTATGCTTTTAGGTAATTCTGATTTCCCAACACGTTTGACATTTTACACAAAATGGTCAAGCTCATTGATTGAATTGGGAGATCTGTTGGTGGCTTCCCCAAAGACATGTAAAGATTTCCCAAATATTAAACGATGGCACAGTGAAATGATTGCAAATCTGTGTTTATGTTTAAAAGGTTATGATATCGATATAGTATAATTTAAAAAGTATAGAAACCAATGTAACTACTAATTACACCTGCATGAATATTTAATTACCTGTCGCTCATCTATAGATTTAAGAGCAAAAGCTTTGTTCTACATGTTATGGCACAGATATTTTTGCTCTTGATGTTTGTACCTTCAGCATTTCCAGTGCCCTAGCTGCCAACCGTGGACTGGTCAACTCTTGTAGTCTTATACATTGAGAAAACTTTGAATGTGCTTAGATCGTTTGCCGATTTACGTGTACCAAACTTGAATCACCTGATGATTTTCTTCTACAGACTATCCTTGTTGATATACCTTGATTACTTGATCTTCATTGTCCCGATATTAATGTTGTTCAGACAGTCTGTCCAAGTATCAATATGTGAATACAATACAAATTAGTGGTTAATTTGTACTTCATGTTGAAACTTGATGCCTGGCTAATTCACACTGAGTATTGGTACTTTAGGAGACAAATGTGAGCAAATAAGTGTTCTTTCTGGTGTTAATAGGCATATGCTAGGTAAACGCCCAAAACTAACTAAGTAACATTATTCTAAGTTTTCTACTATGCGTTTTTACAGTTCTGATTTCCCTACACGTTTGGCCTTTTTTCCAAAATGGCCAAGCTCATTGATTAAATTGGGGGTCTTTGTGGCTTCCCCAAAGACATGTAAAGATTTTCCAAATGTTAAACGATAACACAGGGAAATAATTGCAAATCTGTCTTTAGGTCTAAAAATTACGATATTGATAAACTTATAAATTATTTAAAATGTATAGAAACAAATGTAACTACTATTTACACCTACATGTATATTTAATTAGCGCTCACTCTAGATTTCAATATTAAAAGTATGGGATTGCCAGAATAATTGAAGAAATTAGCAAATTACTTGGGGAGCAAGAACTTCGTAATATGTACATATGCTATGGCACGGATGGTTTTCTCTTGATGTTCGTCCCGACAGAATCTCCAGTGTCCCAGCTGCCAACCTTCGACTGGTCAACTCTTGTAGTCTTATACATTGAGAAAACTTTGGATGTGCTTACATCATTTGCTGATTTTCCAAATTTGGATCAACTGATTTCCTTCTACAGACGATTCTTGTTGCTATACCTTGATTACTTGATCTTCATTGTCCCGATATAAGCAGTGTTCAGACAGTCTGTATTTCTCCATAGCAATACACACTAATATGGTAGACAATCATCAGTTCTTTTCCCACCAAGAACAAAAATTGCAAAGTTCAAGCGACTACAAGACTACGCATGCGCTTTTTGTTTTTCTAAAATTGTATCTCATCTCATGCGAACTTGGTGGTGCGTACCAACTGTATATTGAAAAAAATTGAATCTGTGTTCGCCTGATAAAATAATGGTCTCCAGGCACTGTCGTGGGTATGTGCTGAAAATACGTTTTCATAAATGGTTCAATTCAATTCAACTTAGTGCGCTACTATCAATAAGTGGGCAATGATCAATATATCAGCTTTCGAAACCACTCAATGAGAGGATGCCTAACTATCAATAAGTGAATGACATGTGGTTGGGGTAATTCATCACCGCAAGGATTCACGCCTGGTCTCTGCACCCACCGTGCAATGGTACGGAGTCTGAAAGTTAGAAACACTATCTGAACTATAAACCTATGCTAACAAAAACGCTAAAGGCACTACGATTTGGTCCCATTGGAAGAGAATTCCAAAGTCTGCACTTACAAAAAGTTTTGGTATAATTTTAGTTAATTTCTGGTATTCAGTAGGTATCGAGCATTTAATGGTGTATTAATGATATACACAATTTACAACCTTGTAAAAGAAACCAATAAAGATTTCTTTATTTCATTATTGGCTGTTGAATGGTTTCCTATATATCCAATGTATTTACTAGGTTTTCAATAGGTTTACAAGTGTTGTGCAATGTAAGTTATCCCTCTGAAACCTATGATAGGTATATTTTGCACCTTATCAGACTTATTTGATAGCTGTTGAAACACGTTTGGTACCAAAAATTACAAAAAATGACAACCTACCTACATGTACTGGCAACTTAAAAAACATCTTTAAATTTTTTGTAATGTTATTTATCAAAGCCACTGTAATCTTTCATGTGATAATGAAAGATACGATGTATGCTTGTAAATTCGTAGTTTTTCAAAGGCATGCTCCAAGATCTACCTTTTCCGTAATTGATTGTCATCCTTGGGGGTTTTCAGTGATTCATAGAATGCCTTTGTTCCGTGTTATAATACCTCCTATATATTTTCAGAAAATTGGGGAGATCTTACCATGTGTGTTTAGCTATAAAGATTTTTGTATTGCATGCAGTTGGTTACATATCGTGCGTTTCGTTTCTAAGGTTATCGCCATGAAACTTTAAGAAGTTTTTTCTGGTCATGTCTAAGCCATATTATTAGGCAGAGATCGCTGTAATGTAGTTAAGTAGGCTACCTTTAAGCTTGATGTAACAAATAATCATATTTTATAATTGGCAATAAAATTTCTTCACCATGGTTTTCCGCATTTTGAGAAACGCAAGATATACTTGTAATATGTAATTTACAAAACGGTTGAACACGTTGAAATATCATAAAACAAACATATCGAAAGTACATATGCACAATTTTACCCAAAAACAAATAATACCAGAGCAATTTTCACTGATAAGAAAATATAGGACCACTGTTAAAATTCTGTAGATACCAACTACTGAGTTACAAGTGTTTAATTACTCATTGATGTATTCTTATGTGTATTATAACCTCAGCTGATTTATTCTGTTTGGCATTGAATTGGATAGTTTACAAAACAATGCACATGAAAGTCAGTGCAATACGTGTACTTTTGTATTACGTTGATGCAATGTTTTATGTTTCGTACAGTTAATGTATCCTGCTTTCTCAAAATACGGAAAACCTTATTTGGTTCCATTAAACTTGCTTAATACATTGTATTAACGGAGGTAAATATTTTGGTTTCAGAATACGTTGTGACTGAGATGGAAACTAGGTGTGAATTAGATTCCGGAAATAAGTCTGCAGTGTCGACATCTAGAGGTAAATTTGTCTTTGGTGTTCTTTCAATTTAATAACATCTTGTCGTATGTATTTAATAGATAATGCGTTTTAAACAACAAACCATTGAAATTGACTAGTTCTATTTAGTTAACAACCCCACCTGATGTGCTTTTAGTTAGGAACAAATTACTGTATAAGCGAAAAATTGAAAAAAATGACAAATCCAATTAAATAATAAAGCATTAAAAATAACGATTCGGTTAAGAACTGTTCTTAATTCACAACAATCGATTTCTATTGTCTTGTTCTATTTAATACCACCACATGAGGTGCTTTTAGTTATAACAATTGAAAAACACTACATAAAGTTCGATAGAATACTTGGCTTATTGAATTCCGGGTTTTTATGCACCACTATACGATGGATTGCTATGAACTCTTATTATCTAGTTAACAATACCTCATGACCTGCTTTTAGTTATAAACAGTGTTATTAGGTCAAAATTTAAAAAAAAAAATCAAAAAGTTGTAAAACAATTAAAAATCCATTTCATAATAATTTCAATGGCTCTTTACTGCCACAAAACTGTTTTGTGGTATCCGTTGAAATTACTGTTGCTTTCCAAAGTTTAAACTGACTGACATTTCTCTTCAGAATTTTCAATAAAATATATTTTAGATACCATAGAAACTGCATAAACCAGTCTAACAGTCGTAAATTGTTAAATTCTGTAATTTTTTAACGCTTGTAAGCATAATTTGACAATACCATAGCATCAAATGGCTTTTTCCATTATCATTCAGATCGACAAATTACTTTGTCAGGCAGATGTGATAGACGTTTGTGTCACCCTGTAAAGCCAAATTTTCATTTTCGCTTTTTTTCTGTGTTCAACGTTGTGATTTATTTCTTATTTCTCTCCTGTCTTTGAAGTGGAAATTTACAACACCAACGATGCCGATGTTCCTTTGCTTTCCATTACCGCACCTAGCGAAGAAGTGTCGGAAGTGGAAGATAATTTAGGAAGTTCCACATCTCAGGCAAGAGAATTTCTGTCGAATTTTATTGTATCTTTTTTATTTCAACACGAATCTACCGTATCGTGGTCTGCATGGGAGATTTTGTGAAAGTTATAAAATATAAAGGAAATCATCACTGAAGGATATTTTCGCTAAAAATTATTCAAATTGAATCCCACAACCAATCACAATTTCGGAACTTTTTTAAATTCTTCCTGTAATCGCAGTGCTTGAAACCAATACAGGAAGTTGTCATACGCATCACATGTACATGTATATTAACTACTCTTCAATGCCTAATCAGAACCATGTTTTTCTCACATTTTATAATCATAAGCAACCCCATTCAAAATAAATATTAGGACCGTATTTTATTTTCCGTAGTACCGAAGTTCCATGTTTCCAAGTTTCCGTAGTTCCATGTACCGAAGTCGATATGATTTGTTAGGCGCCTTAAAAATAAATAACATCTTTGAACAACGAAAAGTCTTGAAAAATTGTTTTTGTATATTAAAAAATATTTAATATTAATGCAACGCCAGATACGATTTTTAAAAACAGTCCCCAAGTTATTGAGGAAATGCATTTAAGGTGCATTTTCTGCTAATGTTTTTTGTTCGGCATTTTTAAAATGAACATTTTTTAATAACAAACATTTTTGAAAGTTGTTTTTGTATGTAAATAAAATGTTGAATGATGATGGAACACTTGATTCGAATTTATTGCAAAAACATGCCCAAAGCTATTGAATTTTTTTTGCCAAAAACGTTTTTTATTTTTAAAAAAATGAAATAATGATGGAATGCCAGATATGATATAGAAAAACATGCCCTTAGCTATTGAGGAAAAACTTTCTTGCAACAAAAAACGTATATTCACTCAGACTTATTAATAATGAGGATTCAAGTTTTTTTTTAGGCAAACTGTAGGCAACTGTAGTTGTTGCTCAATATCCAACTGTTAACCCAATGTCTCCTCATCATTGTTAGACAAAACCGGTATTGATTTTTTGTTAGCTCACTGAGTTTTCAAATGTCGCGCCACTTACTGAAATCCTAAGGCGCTTTGAAGAACGGATCGTAGGCCAGTCTGTACGTGTTGAGCCACCCTATTTCAGCATCGTCAAAAATCAATACATGTACTGTATTTGAAGCGACATCATGTGACTAGAAGCAAAACTTAGCACAATTTTCTCATGCTGGATAACGTGTGTATGGCTGCTGTTGAAAAACCAGCATCATATTTTTATTTTCTTTAAAATATAAAAACTGGCAGCAAAATGCTTCAAACATGAAAAACAACATGAGTGCTAGTGTATTTTTTCTTCTAAATCCTCATTAATTCAAGGATGGAAACCAAGGGAACCGAATAAAATTGGAATGCCGTGGTTTATGTATTTTACAAACATTTCCTCACCACAGCCATGCAACGTACGTGTATGTGCTTTAATATTTTTCAAAACTGTCTCAGACATGACTGCTGGGTCCCCTTCTTTGAAGAATTTTAATATCGGCATATGTAAATGCGACAGTTATTAGTTAGTTTTAATGTTATTTTGAAGTCGTGTAGGCTCCAGGTTAAACTTGATAGATTTAAAAAACGTTTAACTGATAATCATTGATAATATGCAATTATCATTGATGATCATATGCAAATGGTTTTACTCTTAGAAGTCAGGGGAATTTAATACATCGATAACTAGCACATCTCTAGTTATGGCTTCACAAAAAAAATTGCGTTCAGTGCAAGAAATTAATAATCAAATTTTCAATTTCAAAAACATCCAATTTTGCTGGTTCCTTAAGAATCTTTGTCTATTGACTGTAACACATAATAAGCAATAGGTTTAGCATTCTTACACACACGTCATATTTTGTTGCATATTTCAGTGGTCAGGGTGGTCAGGAAAATTTATTTTCAAACCTGGGAAAAGTCAGGGAAGTTGAACATTTCATCTCTGGGAGAGTCCTGTTGAAGAACTTAAAATGTTTTTAATTCATTGTCTGAAATGAAATTTTTAAGTTATTCAACAAGGGGTTGCATTATAATTTTTAAGTATGGTCGTTCCCACGTTTCACTAGTCTGCTTCAAGCCTTTTTGACAAGCACATGAGTTTTTGTTGTTCCTTATGTTCATGGTGCCCTTTTCATGCATCAGTAAATCGGTGTACTTTTATGTTTTCATGCAGACTCCTGCTCGTGAACAGACTGATGATGCTCGGGACGAAGCTGTCAGGATTGTGGGTGACGTCCTCACCCAGGCTTCAGAAATCCTCCAATCACAAACCTCTTCGATTGGCAAAGTCGTTGAAAACTCCGTTGCGGAGGTAGCTGTGTATTCTGCCTCTGAAGATAATAACCAGGAGACGAAGTGGTCGGATGAAGACGAGAGAGACAAACTCAAGGTGAAAGCTTGTTTCCTACTTTCTTGCTACTTTCAATAAAATCGTTCCAAAGGCAAGGTTCATATAATGCAGGGAAGCGCTATTGGTTTTTCGAAGGTACATATATGTCAGGCAGATTGGCACGTAGATTACTTACAGTATGAACTCGCTAGCTAAACTAGAAAATCTGCCACCATCAGTCAAATGATGTTTGCTGAGGATTGCTTTTGGTAAAGGAAATTTTACGATTTGGAAGCGTTTGGGAATAGTAAGTCATGCCTGATCTTTATTAAGGGTTTTGCGAGCTGTAAAATCTATAGACAACTGGAAAGGCACTTATCTGCAACAGCAGTTATGTCGCTGGTGTTAGTTAAGCTTATGTTTGAAACAACTACAGTATCATGTAATTGCGACCTCATACAAATAACTTGGTTGCATGCAGTACGACTTTATTACTTGTTGCGAAGGGTGGTATCGAAATGATTGTATTTTGAAACAACAAATCAGAAATTTGAAACCATACCAGCTCGTGCATGTACATGTATGATCAGTGGAAATGAATTCATGGAAATTCATGGAAATGAATACAAAAAAACGTCCTAAATTTGATTATTTTTATCAGTTTTTGTTTATTTGCCTGCAGCGCTCTTTTGAAGGCTAGTATTTATAAGAACCTTTAAAATGCATTGTCTTAAAAACCATTTCCATAAAAATACACTTGAAGTCCATTTTTGGTGGAATCAAAAAAAAATTCGCATGCGGCGTTCTCTTAAACGTTGATATTAAATTTTACACCATACAATTTTTTTAGAAAAGCATGCTGAAATCCACTATTTATGGTCTAGTTTTGTAAAAAAAATTACCTCAATATTGTATACGAGTCGCGTACTGGAGTTTGAGATCGGCTGTTGTAGCTCTTGAAATAGCTATTTTCAAAAATATTGCGTAAAAAATGTGAAAAAAATCAGATAATTGCATGTGAAAAAATTTGAAAAATATCAGATTTTTGGATGTGAAAAATTGTATACTAACTGGTCACATGCCTAATCTGGGAACATGCTAGAAGTGCAACAAATCTAGTTATAAAAGTGAAATTCGGTTGATTATGCATGTGGAATAATGTGGCTCGTTTTTCATAGAAATGACCTTAACTTCCAATAATTTTGCTTAACAAAAGATTAGCATTGTGGTTAAAATGCAGGCAATTTTCTGAGAAATCTTCATTGGGGACTTTCCAAGCATAATGTCATCTTCTTGCAGCACATTTTGATAACAAAAAACCGAATGATGAAATATTTTTTTAAAATAAATTGTGGGGAGAAATAAAATCCACAATTTAACATGCAGATTTGCAAAACATTTGGTATACGGTTTATCTTTTGTTTTTGTTTCACTGCAATCCACCATCGTTGATGGTATAGTCATTCATTGCATTCATGAACAACACTTCTTTTGGAAACAAATCTTCTCTGAATCTTTGAAGTCTACTTTTTCAAGATTTAACTAATGTTCCCAACAACTGAGGGACGGTACAGAAATTGACAAATTTTGTTCAGTAATGACATTATCACTGCGGAGGGTAGGGAGGTTAAAATAATGTCGATTTCTGATGACAATGAGGGGAGACATATGAAAATGACTTTTCTGATAACGTTACCATTGTTAAATACCTTAAATTCTTCCCAAACCACTTTCTAGTCTTTCACTAGAAGTGAAAAAGCCGAAATTGGAGTAGCGATTGAAATTAACATCCATTCATAACTTCATGAAATAATTCCCAAAAGAAATAGGCAATCGTAGTGAGAATGGAAGCTTTAAACTGCTAGCGAAAATCCATCATTGAATTCACAAAATTATTCCCAATAGTGCACAACCAGACAGGAAACTACATTTAATCTTGAAGAAAGTAGGGCTTTGTTTGGATGTAAAATGCCGATGCACCTACCACCCACTAGATGGCGGCAGAATGGCATTCGTTGAAATTCTGCGAAAAATGGGTTGTGCTCTTTTATCTAATTTCCCAAACTGCAAGGTGAAAAGTGCATTTCAGTGCTTAGGGCCATAGACGTTCAGTGCAATAAAATATAAAGTCCCGCTGTCACGAGAGCGAAAAATGCCGATCAATAGACACGCTTGCCGATAATGTATTATTATTTCTTTATGAAATACTTGCTGATATAAGCGACGAAAGTTCAGCGTATCAACGGAGCTAGGGCCTACGTCAATTACCGCTTAGGCGTGTATGCAAAAGCAATTTCGTAAAAAATAAAGGTTGATTTCTTCACGTCCCACTTCTGTGCGAGCGTTTTCTCCCAGGCATATTGACGAGGCATCAAAGAAAATTGCCAAAAAAAATCCGAATCACACGCTTCTGAGATATAAAGTACATTTTTTCCATTTCTGCAATATGCCCGTAGCTACCTCTATGGAGAAGCCTGTCAACAGTAGGAGAGATCCGGAAAAATAGCAGTCGAGAACTAACTGTTTAACCTTATCCATGAATAAGTTTTGAGGAGAATGTCAAGGAATGTTTTTTTTTTGGCTGCCCTATGCATTATGGCCTGCTGCTTCCCACTCCGTTATTGGCACAATGAGAAAGTGGGCTTCTCCTAACGGCTCGTAGGCTGGCAGTGGTTGCCTGGCGATTGGGCAGCTAAATAATGTACGTTTTAAGGGCGGGGTAAGGTAGAATAATCTAGTTAGGGTTAGGAATAATGCAAAAAAAAAAAACTCGACGTGGTTACTCCTCGAGTTTTGTTAATCAAATTTAATCGAACATCAGATTTTTAAAATGAAATATCACTAGTGGGCTTAATTAAGGATTTAAGCCGTAGCTAATGTACAATAGTTATTAGAGAAGCTTGTCTGCAGATGGCGCTTGCGCATTTTTGTTAGTCAGTTATGTTTAGCCTAAGCCACATCTATTACAAACGTTTCCTAGAAGCATGGTCTCTGGAAAAATGTTTCCGAATTTATACCATGGAAACATAGTTGAGGAATTACGTAAAGCCTTTACCTCCTACAGAATGTGTTTCCGGAAACATGTTGCCTTGCTGGAAACGTGGAAGCATTTTGAAGAGATCTGTTTCTAAGAAACGTTTTTTAGGTTTGGGCAAGGCTTTTGAAAGCAGTCGTTATTGTTTGAAAGTGTTAACTTCGGGTTTTTGATTTCAATGTTTTAAAAATTTATAGTTATTTTGGGCTACATGTGTTTCAGAATTCCACAGATATGTGCACTAGCGGTATATTTGCAATATTTTGGCAATCTGTTAAACATTTATGCTAGTGATATTTGGAATATTTTACTGTTGAAAAATGTCAATTTCGACTGTTTCGGTGACTTAGATTTACAGTAATGTGCACGTATGCATTTAATATTTTATCACATGTCTTGGACATGTGCATTTAGGCTTCCTAAACCTGTCTATGACGGGTTCATTAGGAAAATTTGGAATGTCTTAGACATGTCTTAAAGTTTATCTTGGGGAATGTCAATACTATTAAACATGTGCATTCCAGGTATTTTAAAATGTCTGGTGTACATAATAATTCCACACGCCTAAAACACTTGTGTTTGGGCTACATGTGTTTCAGAATTCAACAGATATGTGCACTAGCGGAATATTTGCAATATTTTGGCATCTCTTAAACATGCACATTTAGAACATTTTAAGTTTTGACACGTGTATTTGTGCTAATGATATTTGGAATATTTTAATGTTGAAAAATGTCAATTTCGACTGTTTCGGTGTCTTAGATTTACAGTAATGTGTACGTACGCATTTAATATTTTATCACATGTCTTGGATGACGGGTTCATTTGGACAATTTGGAATGTCTTAGACATGTCTTAATGTTTATCTTGGGGAATGTCAACACTATTAAACATGTGCATTCCAAGTATTTTAAAATGTCTGGTGTACTTTTACTCAAGTAATTTTCAGTGACACCTGTTCCAGTTTGCTAATTACAGATTTTACCATTCTAAATTTTTTTGGTAGGGCATACTGAAGAACTGCTAGGCCTGCCCCTGACGTTGGCAAACCATGCGTACGAATGTGTACCTAGGGATTGCCGTCTTCAATGGGGAAACACATGCAAGTTATTTCATAAACAAAAAAATCTAAAAAATAAAAGGAAATACGATTTCCTTTTCCTTTTTCTGGGTTTCAACGAGTACATGTAGATTACACAAATCCTCCAGGTGCGGTTACCTGGCCAACGGATGCACATTTGCATTGTTCTTGTAGCATTAGTCGCTAGTGATAATTGTCACGAAATTCTACGGAAGCAGTTATCCTTTTTATTATTTCATGGAGTGTGTCTAATGGCGGCAATCGTCGTTTGCCAAAGCCCGATCGTGGGCTATTTGGTTAGCCCTGGGCCTCTTATCGGCCTCCCTTTATGAATATGAGTCGTTGGCAAGAAACGCACCCAAGAAGATGGAGGAAACAAATCCCGCTTTATGGCCCTATTCGCCAGCGGTTGCTCATTTAGAAAGTTAATTTTATAGGGGATGTTTCGGGCTACGATAAATTAACTCGTTTATAATAGCGAAGGAAACACCAGCGAAAGCCACAACTCGCTCTTCGCACTTCCATTATCCAAAATAGCTCCCAGGACGGGACCTGTGGTCAATTTGGGAACTGGAATTCGGGGAATTTTAGGTCGAAAAACTGGGAAAATCCCTGGTTAAGGCAGATTTGCTAAACTGAGCTCAAAACCGTTTTGGGGAAGCCTGTCGTTTTTTATAACTAGGGTCAGGTCATTGTTGACTGGGGGCTACACCCGGGTGGTACATTATCCCTCCCCCCACCATTAATATTCTCCTTTTACACCCATGCCTTAACCCCATCATTACGTTTCGCTTACATCTGTGTATTTTCCCCAAAGATCGAATTGACTACCTCGGAATATGCCCTGCTCCGCCATACACACTGCAAGAAGCGGGCTTCTCCTAACGACTCGTAGGCTGGCATTGATTGTCTGTTGGTTGTATAGATAGTAACATTTTAAATTTACATGTAGGTAGCACAAAAGGCAAAAAAGGGATGCCTTTTGATAGCTAGGTCAATCTTGGACCCTAGACAAGTGAAGTTGAAATGTAAATATTTTGCGCACATTTAGAGCAGTGCAATTCCTTCGATTTTAGCTTATTGTAGTTATTTAGCAAAATTATCGAATATCTTTTAAGAGATTGTACTTGCATTCTGCATTAGGGGGTGTCAATCCTAAAAAAAATTAATGTAATTGAAATTGACTAATTGGTGTGCGCATGTGCATATGGCCACCAAAACCCGAAATTGAGGATGCGCGCACCAATTAGTCAACTTCATTTACAATTATTTTTTTAGGATTGACACCCCATATTGTCTACAATCCACTGTCCCATGTAGCATATGCAGGGATCCAATTTTGGACACTCGCAACAGGTTTCGATGCGGTTCACGTTGGGTTTTCTAACTGGCTGTTGAAAAAAATGGTAAAAAATGGTCATACCCACCACCATAAAGCTGCAAAAGGCGCAGGTTGAGAACGTCATCATGACGTCACTGGACAGTGAAATACATAATTTGGTTCGTTAATATGTTGATCATATGATCAACTGGATCAACTAGTATTGTTAACGACAGTTATGATTCAATGCAGAAATAAATTGCACTTGCGTAAAATCCACTTCAATCACTAGCGGGTCACGTTTACATGTGACCGTAGAAATCTCCTTCTTAAAAAAGGTGCACAGACTAACTAAAACCAGATACATCATAATGTATGTAAACAATGCGGCACCAAGTAGGCTTTGCATGAGCACACTACAGTAACATGATAGTCATTTGCGGCACGTGTTTGTCTCAATTGATTGTTGGTTAAAGTCTGTTTAAGGTGTGCACATGACTAACTAGCTTAAGGGGACCTTACATGTCTTTTTTAACATGTCTACTCGATAAACGATTTGTCAGACAATGACTGGTGGACAATTTACTGTGTTTCGGTCTAGAGCAAATTCCTAAAGTAGTTGCAAATCGACAACACACTTAATTGAGGAGTGAAGTTTCAAAAGCTGGAATGTGAAAGAAAAACAATGCTTGAGTTAGGATTGCTATTAGCTTACAAACTAAATTTTATTTCGGTTTAATTGTTTTGTGCCTTAAACCCAACTTTTGTTGTTCAATTCGGACTCTGTTGAAAGCGAGAACGCGGTTTAATGCTGACCCGATTGAATGTGTGGATTAACGTATAATGCTTATCAATAGCACACAATGTTCTTGTCTCATGATGTGCACAGAAAATCTACATAATTGTGGTTTTAAGACACAAAAAGAATTAAACCGAAATAGTTTAGTTCTTAAATTATTAGCGATCTTAACCCAACCATTGCTTGTTTCACATGCCAGATTTGCAAGTACACACCTCAATTATTATTACACTGTTCATGCATTCATATTAAGTGGAAGGCCTATATTAAATCGGACAATAAACATGTACAGTACATGTAAGATGAATCATAAGATTCATATACTGTAGATTAAGTGAAGAAATGAAATCACCCCTTTGCTCGATTCTTTTACACGACCCTATTTTCCGTTTGACCTTTACTCGTCCCCTCAATTTCCCTAAGGGTCAGTCTGCAGCTTGCAAGCAGATGTGTCACATTTTCCAATCAGACAATGGGCTCTTTCATCTTTTCGGTCCGTTTGATTTTTTGTGGTCTGGTCTTTGAAGTTGGCCTAATAGATACACCGTTGTATTTTCATCCTTGTTGTGAAGTTGGGATCGGTCAGTACATGGACATTACAAAGTTTCAAAATTTCAAAAAATCTGCATACCTACTGGCAACAAATAAACACTGGTTCTCCAAACTGTTGAACGTATTTCCAATTTAAAAAACCGTGTTTGATTATCTCGTTAGGGCACGTAATGGGTAAATTGTCAACAACGACTATACATAAGTTATAGTTTTTCTTTTTTCGCATTTTTCATACATGTACTGTGCATGTACATGTACCATTGTTGATTTAAAAAGGCTACGGATTATTTGATTTATGTACAGTACTGTTTCATTTAGGAATTTTGATAATTTTCAGATCTGTCAATGAAAACTGCTGCTATTTCAAGAAGGTGAAAACTGTGCTGGTAATATATAAGAACTTTTATATACTGTACAGTGTATATACATGTAGATTACGAATTTATAATCAAAATAATGCAGGCCTTATAAATTGGATCCGATTTATCTTACAAGGACGCATAAATTTTTGACGTTCACTTACTTAAAAGATTTTACATAGCAATTTCGATTATTTTCTGAGTTCTGTACTTCATTTTGCGTTGGGTCACATTTCACAATTCGCATTTCGCGATACATGTACAACGATTCTTGAATTAAAATGGCTACGCATGGGTTATTTCATCAACCTTAAGATTTTGCTTAGGAATTTCAATTATTTTCAGATGTGTCAATGGAAACTACTTCGATTTGAAGAACTTTCATTGTAAGGAAGTTTGCAGGTGAAAATCGACCAGCATTTTATGAATTACGCATATTATAAATATCAAATTACACTTACTAGGAAAAACCATTTTGTAATGCACATCGTACTGTCCCATATTCCGCTTTTGTTTTTAATGTCATCTTCGTCACTTTAATCGTTCTGAGGTTGTTATACCCGCACGAATTTTCACAACTTATCCAGGATTAAGTAAACCACTGTTTCATGCTTGAAGAACTTTGAAGAACTGTCCATTTCCAGGACTTGTGACACTTGTCTCTCTCTAGTCTGAGTAGACTCGTCCAGCTTGACCTGCCACCTGGCGAGTTTGGTCAACAACTTTCACAACGACATTAGCGCCGTTGCTTCATTGACGTGGCGGGAATTTCAAAAATAAAAAACTTGTTTATAACGCACCAGCTGCGGAAATGTAAACTTCTACAAATTCCGACAATAATACTGATCATGGAAGGTTCAGTACTGATGGATTGACCTTCCATTTTGAGTACTGACGATTACACTGACAATAGGGAACGTTGAATTATTATGACATTATCTGGTAGGGGGAAGCCAAATGAGTACAGAATTGAGACGGGGGTTGACCAAATGATGTCATCATTGTTTTAAAAAATCCGGGCTCAAATCCATCATTTGTAACCCAGTTTTGCAAAAAACATCTGTTCACTCGTTATGTCCCTTACACGACCAATGTTACTGTCCAAATTTGTTGAAATCGACAGTACCGGTAATATAGTAAGAAGTAGGGCCTCGTAGGTGCGCTCGTCAATATAAATTGTCAGCATTGGGCTTGTATAGGGTATAAAAATATATATCGAAGCATTCTGGCAATATAATCTTAAGGGAGGTCCGGTACGATTCCACAGTCTGAGGATTTTCAATGGGTGGACGCCATTCCACTCATTGGACTCGGGGCTCCTACACGCGAAAAGTCTGGGTATGAAAACTCAACGCAAAGTCCCTCAAAATCATTCTGGAACTCAAAACACCCTTCAAAGTCAGTCCTTCGTTGATGTAGGTCAAGTTAAGATGCACAATCGCTCATTCCGAAAATGTTCACTGCCTCCATAAAGAAAGCGTGTATTGTGAGGGTCCATATCGGTCAGTAGCGTGCTCATCTCGTTCACCTGAAGGACCTGATGTAAAAAAAACCTGACCCGATACAACCATTTCTGACAAAGATATTCTGGACTGAAGCAAACAAACCTTACGAGAGTTTTCGGTTTTCCAGATTTCGTAGACGACATTGTAGGTGGTTGCATTGGAGTCCTTGGGCCGCTTCCACTCAAGGTGCACAACCGAAGAATTGACATTTAGCACCACGAAATCTGTCACTGGGCCAGCAAAATGTCGGTTCCTATGCGAAAAAATTTAACACAAAATTTAAAAAAAATCAACTTCTTAGGCAATCATGCATGACTCCACTGCTGGCAGTGAATGCCAGTCTACAGGGGAAAGGATCAATTTTGTGTGAAGATTTTAAAATCTAAACAGGGTGACTAGCCGATGCTTGAATCCAATTTCCATGACATTTCCAGGTTTTCCAGACACTTTTTGAAAAATTTCCAGACCATTTCAAGAAACAACGTTTTAAACATTTGGCACATTTTTGACACGGATTTCACACATGTAAATGGCATATAGTGCAAATTTCAGAAATTGTAGATCTGATCACGAAATGATGGAAATAGCTTAGAATTTTGTAAAGAGAAATAACAATATTAATAATAAAGGGAGCGCCATATGGGACATTTTTGAAAAATTACAAGAAATAATCGTGGACTCAAACGCAACATTTTTGTGGACTTCTTTCGAAATTTTAAAAATTGTTCATAACGATGGAAACGGTGTAAAAAAAATTTTGTTGAAAAATTTTATATGCAGCCCAGCTACGATATTTATCATTTAGGAACGCCATAGGAGAACTTTAAAGAAAAAATAACAGAAATACAGCATTTTAGGCGAATTTTAGTGGGTTTCATAAGAAATATTAGGAAGTGTTAATGATAACGAAAACGCCACAGACGAAATTTTTAGAAAAAGTAGATCTCAAATACAGCTGTTGTAATGCTTGCTGAGATACTTATACCAATCAAAAACGTTGTGCCACAACAAATTTCCAGGTTTTCCAGACAGCTAGTCACCTTGTCTAAACAACAACATATTCATGTCTATGTTCGTATAACTAACTCGAGAATTTTTGTAATTTAGCATTCGCCTTCAATGATCCAAACTAAGAAAAATACCAAATTTCGGAGTTGGCAATACACAGTTCAAATTCAGTAAGTTTACAAAATGCTCGTGCAGATTTGCCGCTGACCACTGCAGTTTCTGCGAGATTCCCGCAGCTTGGTGATATCCTTCAATAAGAAAAGAACGATTACTGGACTACCAATTTAGTGAGAATATCTTCATCAACAATTGCGAATACTAATATGTCAAAGGAAATATTACAAATTAATACAAGAAAATATGCATGCACATATTCATGTAAATTAGAAAGTCTAAATCACAAAATCTTGTTAAAGGAAATAATAAGCTTAATATTAATAAAAAAATACACTTGAAATTATAGGTTTTTAGAATATTAGTATTAATAACGATGTCATCTTCTTCAGGGTTCACCCTGAAATGACATTTTCAAAGTCTCTGTCTTTTCCAGGGTTTCCAAGTATGGGGAAGCCCTGATATTTCGATGGCCCCTAAGCATGGGTCAAAGAATTTTAAGATATGGAATTGAATTACATGGTTATGATCATACATAAAGTGATTTAAAAAGACTACATAAATGCAAAATAATCAAAATTCTGTTTCAAATAAATGATAAAATCGTCTAACAAAGACATGCCATATTCATCGTATAGACGTAATGTTTTTAATTCGAATTTGTAATTACCAGCATTCACATTGTGATGCTTGGAATTTATTTTAATTTAGATAATTGATATTGTCATAATAAAGCCAAATGGAAGAAGACAATCCGCCATATAGTGGATTTTTTTCTCACATGAAATATATTCTGGATTTATTATAATTAAAATTTAGGAAATCCTAAGACATTTTGTAAATTATTTGAAATTCCCCTGACTTTCCAAGGTTCTGTGGGGACCCTGTGGGCTAAAACATTAACTTCGTGTTGATCAGATGGTTAAACGTTCATTTTCTAAAGTTCTACTTTAAGAAATTGAAAATCTGCGACTTCCCAACACAAAATATATTTCAATTATATTCGGAACTTGTATGGTTTTCGCGAAACAAAAAGTGGTGGATTTTAGGCCCCATACATGCCAGAGAATTTTACAAAATTGTCTCAGAACCTTTTATAAGTAAATATATATTTGTCTCATTCTTGGTTTTCTATATTTGTTTTTTAAAAACGTTACACTTTTCCGAAGTTCCTAACTTCGACTGAACACCAGCAAACTTATGCTGACCATATACACTGTCAGTGTTATTGTCACTATTTCGGTGCAGTACTGTCAGTAAGTTATCTAATGGGGATCCTACACATACGCGGCTAGAAATGCTGTAAATTTCAACAAATTCAGACAGTAACAGCCTACGGATGTGTAATGGAGATGGAATGAATGCTTGGCTATGCTAAAAGCCGTAGAAACGACAAGGGGTCGTCCATTAACGCCATCAGAGCAAAGCTGGGGCCGTTCATTAACACTGAAAGCAAAAAAGGCGACAGGTTTGAAGTCAGCTATAGCTACACGAAATCTAGTTGGGAGCGAATATGAATTGAGTTTCACAATAACCAGAAAGGGCCTTCCTATAAAACTATCAACAAGGTAACAAAATTGCAAATGCCCACAAAACTTTCTACCATTCCCAAAAAATCTCTGCAATTATAGACAATTTCAAAAAATTGTAAACATAGCAAAATTCTCTATAATTTCAGAAAGTTATCTATAACAACAAAATACGACCTTTCGTGCCAAATACGGAAAATGGGACAAAAAATTCCTACTATTTTTAAACAACAAAATGATCAACAATTTAAAAAAAATTGCAAATACCCATAAAATTCTCCATCATTTAAGAAAATTGTCAAATATGGAAAATGGATAAAATAAATTCCTTGTATTTTCGAACCGAAAAATTGCAAATATGACCAAAATTCCCTACCATCACAGAAAATTACCAAATCAACAAAATACGACCTTTCATGTTAAATAAGGAAAATCAGACAAAAAATTTCACGCTATTTTTAAACAATAAAATGATTAACAATTTTAGAAAATTTGCAAATGACGTTTTATGGCCTGAATATCGTTGCACTTCACAATTACCCAGTCATATTCACACTAATTTGTGATTTTTAAAAAATTGTCTGTTTTGCCGATTGCGTAAGTTCGATAACGTTGATACATGCATTTAGTTTATGTAAAGCTTTTACTTAGGAATTTCGATTACACTTTATTTTCAGATCGGTCAATGGAAACTACTTTCTATTTGAAGCATTTTCCTTTGTAAGGAAGTTTTTAGGTGAAAATCGACCAGTATATAATGAATTTCACATATTTTATATATTAAAATGCACTTACCAGAAAAATTCAATTCGCGTAATTTCCGACCATACGGTACACTACTCCGCTTATGTTTTTAAGGTCATCTTCGTAAATTTGCTCGTTTGATGAAAAAAGCATTTAAAACACACACGACCTTTGACCAAATTATCCACGATGAAAAGAACACTCGCATCACGTTTGAAGAAGTTTGAAGAACTGCCCATTTCGTGGACATAGGAGTGATAGGACACTCGTCTCACTCTTTACTGAATAGACTCGTCCAGCTTGCCCTTTCAGCAACTTTCACAACGACTTTAGCAATAGCGCCGTTTCTTAATTGCCGCGGCGGGAATTCCAAAAATATAAACCTGTTGATAACCAACATGCAGACCAAATGTTAAATTCTACAAATTTTGACAATAATTCTGATCGTGGAAGGCTCAGTACTGATGAATTGACGTTCCATTTTTAGAACTGACGATTATATTGACAGTAGGGAACGTTAAATTAATACGACATTATCTTGTTGGTGGAAGCTACATGATGACGGAATTGAGAAGGGGGTTGACCAAATGACGACGTCGTCATTATTGCTTTACAAAATTGGGGCTGAAATCCATCGTTTGTTTCTGATCAAATGCCTACACCAAATCGAGAGCAATTTTGGTCAATCAATACGTAAATAATTTGACTGAGTAATGCAGAACCTACATGGTCACTGCTGCTTCATTATTTCCGCACCGGTATTAAGCAATCCAAAAAAGGCGGCTAATTGTCAGTAATCAGAATTGAACATCACTCCGTCACAACTATATGCATGTCCCTTGCATGATCAGTCTTACTGTTCGGATTTGCTGACAGTGGCAGTAATATTTGTAGGTGTAGGACCCATAAGGGCGCTCGTCAATTTAAATTGTCAGTATTGGGTTCGTATCTGGTAAAAAAAAATATTGACGCATACTGTCAATACTACTTCTAAAGAATTGTGGAGAAAACACAATAAACCCTCCATCCTGGACCTACCCAAGTCTTCGAAATTTCTCTTAGAAAATAATTTCCACAACAGCAAGTCATAAAACTACTAAATCTTTATTTACACGGGCTGGAAAAGTCTCCACTCAGGGGTCCCATAAGAAGATTCGACCATTTCAGCAGAATTTCCTAACCCTTTTCCTTAGGAATGATGCACACCTCATTAGCACAATAGACAGGTAGAATTAAGGCTGGCTCCAAGGTGCGTTGGGCCCATTCAGGACGCATTAGAAAATAATTACGATATACAGAAATGTTTAAAAACAGCATAACGAGTGAAGTCTGAATGCTCTTGAGGTATCTCTTCAAAAAATCTCCTTGGAATGTTTAAGGTTTGAGGTGTCGTTCTTTAGTTCTTCGTAATGTCCACTAGAAGGCACATCTGGGGCATGAAGGGCTTCTGACTTCCAACCATCGTTTGCGTGGATGCCGCCATTGCTTTCGTGACTATTTGTAATCTGTTCAAAATCAATCAGTGATTACTGATTAATTGGGGTCGAAAAGTCATAACATTTGGTTCAGGTTGAAAATTCATCATAAAACAACTATTCTCCCCAATCACAATCAGGGCTGTAAAGACCGCTGAGTTTCAATAAAGAAAATTAACAACTAGGTCTCAGATCTGCAGGGGTCCTCAGCAGCTCAAAAGGACCCTTCAGCAAGGTAATTTGCCAGATCAGAAACTTTCAAACAGGGGCCCAAAGTCCCAAACATGGACCATTCCTACACCAAATGCACAATTTGGGGCCGCATTAAAATTTCTTCAAAGGTGTGGTAAACAAACAAGCTGGGCCATAATAACAATCTATGTAAGGTTTGGATTTGCGAATTTACACTAAATTTTTGGAATCGTGGCTAATCAATTTGATTATAATGTTTCTTATTTCTTAAAAAGCGCAAAGAAATGTGTCGTTTTTAGGAAGATTTCTATATGCAAATAATTTCAAAGATTAATGTCCTCATATCAAAATCAAGATGTTTAGGAAATGTGCCTTAAAATGTGCCTTTGGAAAATAAATTTGGGTGTGGATTTTAATAATGAAAATGTTGCCGAGTCCAAACAGACCGCAAATAAAGGATAGTGCATAAATGCGTCCTTTTTAGAAGCATTTCTAAAGGAAAATAATTTCTATGGTTAATTTTCCAAGTATTTTTTTCAAATAATATTAACCCAAAGATTAATGTCCTCCTATCAAAATCAAGAAGTTCAGTAATGTACCTTAAAATATGTCTTTACATATCAATTTGGGTGCACATAATAATGGAAATGTCGCTGAGACCACAAATAACAACTTTTGGAGCATTTTACTTAAAAAATGTTTTCTCAAAAATGCTTGAAGTCCATTGAACTACAGGCAAGTAACTTACCTGTACAGCGTCTGAGGTGCCATCCTTCATGTAACTGGGATTCTCGAAGGACACCCCACCAGGCGATTTTCGGATATTCCTTCTTCTAAAAAAACAAGTATTGATATTTATAACAATCAATTGCAAAACAGTAACAAATTTCGAATTTTCGCGGGCAGAAATTACCTATAATGAAGGAAAATTAATGCTGCCACCACCGCAAGAACGAGCAGGGCAATAACCAATCCCACTGCAAGGCCAACCTGCTCTCCATTTGAATCTGGAATTAGAAAAATATTAGTACAATATTCGATTGAAATAAAACAAAGATTCAACCTGTTTAAAACGAAGATTCTACCTGTGATGCTGTCGTAATTTCCAATTTCGCCTAGACACAAGAAAGTAATGATTGATTAATTCAGAAGGATAACTTCTTTGTTCATATAGTGAAGAAAAAAACATGTGTCCAAAAAGCACACATTTCCAGACTGATTTTTTGATAAATGAATTGTGTCGCTGCAAGAAACTTATTTGGCAAACTTATTAATTTGATGCAGTCGCCACATTCTTTCTGAATAAATTTTAAAATAATACCATGTCCATCTTTACAAGTATAACAAATGGTTATTACTCAAGTACTCACCAGTCATGAGCATTTTGTAGGGAGTTGATGGTGAACTGCTACCTCGACGGTTGACTGCTTTAATGGCAATCTCATAAGAAGCTCCAAGAACCATATTTTCGATTATCAAGTTGGTTTGCTGAGTTTCATTATGGAACTGAAACAAATTATGGAAACATCAAATTAAGCTAACTTGTCAATGAATACTGATGTAAAATGCATTGCCAAAGTTAATCAATCGCGTTTAATTGAAAGTGAAAAATGTTTCAGGTTTAGTGCATTTTCAAAAAAATGAGTTCAAGTTTGAAATTTTGTTGTTAAAAACTAAAAACTAAAAATCAGTGTGGCGAAGTTCCGAAATCATAAATTAAAACTTTTTATCGTTGGCCAAATTTAGTATATCAAATGTCAAACAAATGTATTCAAAGGATTTAATTTAAACATTAAAATTAGCGTGGAGGGATTTGCAAAACGTTTAAATAAAAACCTTTTTAGGAAATCGGCTGCCATTAACATTACAAACATAAAAATTTAGTAAAAACGTTTACAAAGCAAAATAAAAAGACAACTAAGCTTAAATTAGACTGATTTTTGCATTTGTAGCTTAACGTTTCAAGTACCATTTTAACAAATTTACAGGATAAAGTGGACATTAAACATCTTTGCAAAACATAACGAGGTGGTGACAAATGAATTCTAAAACTTCAATATCAAACGTCAAAAAATCTTAAAAATATGCTCATATTAAAATGATTATTATTTAAAATTTTAAATTAGTGTTGAAGGATTTTAATATATGCTCGTATTGTTTTTGGGGAACTGTGAAACTTTCACATTTTATTCTAAATAGTTTGCAAAAACACTATAAGTCTGGTCGAAAATTTAAATAGAACAAATAGGATGACCCTAACAAGAAGTTCATTTTCACAAAAATCCAATTTTGAAATTTAAAATTAAAATTTGCGTTGAGGGATTCTACAGAAACCAAATGTTTTCAATACATGTATATGCTCGTACTGTTTTTGGGAAACAGTCAAATCCTATTTTAAAACAGTTTGTAAAAAAAACTACAATTCAAGTCGGCAATTTTGATAAAACAAAAAGGCAGACCATAAAAAAACGTCGCTTTTCACAAAGATTTAATCATGAAACTTAAAATTATAATTTGCATTAGGGAACTGTCAAATCCTATTTTAAACATTTTTAAAAAGTACTATAATTAAATGTCGAAAATTTTGATAGAACTAAAAGGACGGCCCTAATAAGACGTCATTTTTCGCAAAAATTCAATCTTTAATTTAAAATTATAATTTGCATTGAGTGATTTGGCAGAACACCATATTTTTTTTCAATACTCGTACTGTTTTTGGGAAACTGTCAAATTGTATTTTAAAAAGCTTGCAAAAATACTGTAATTCAATGTAGACAATTTTGATAAAACAAAAATTAAGACCCAAAGACAAAAGCGCTTTTCAGATTAAATCGTGAAATTTAAAATAAAAATTTGCCTTGAGTTGTTTGGCAGAACACCATATTTCTTCAAAAACCGCTGGTATTGCTTTTGGAAAACTGTCAAATCGTATCTTAAAAAGTTTTCAAAAATAATATAATTAGGTCGAAAATTTTTATACACTGCAGAACAAAAATGAAGACCCTAACAAGAAGTCACTTTTCACCTATGTGGGAACCTATCAGATGGATTTTGGAACGAAAATCGCCCAAAAATACATTATTTCTGTATATATTAGCACTTACTTTAATGAATCTTCCTGGTGAAGTCTTCTTCCAGGATATCCGGTACGATTCCACAGTCTGAGGATTTTTAATGGGTGGATCCCATTCCACCCTTGACACAGAATTGCTCAACTGATGCACACGAATATTTTGTGGTGGTCCAGGCAACAAATCTAGAAAATTATAGCTCAAATTTAATTACTGAGTTCACTGTTTTGTAAATGTTAAGGGAGCCAGCTTGTGACAATAAAAATAAATTTTGGGGCGTTTTTTGGCAAGAGAGCATACATTATTGACAATCTGGGAAGAAATGCACGGAGATTCGAAAGTGTTCAGATGCTTTGACTAATTTAGAAAAAAAATTATGAAATTATAACCGACCAAATAATGTATGGAAAATAATTCTACAGGAGATTTCTCACCTCTTCCTTCTTGGAAACAAGAGAGTATTTGCTTGCTCCACACTAGAATACACATTGCTCCATGGTGAATAGCTTTGCCCTGGCACCAACCAATACATCGTCTTGGAACACCCCATCCCAAACAGCATCGTCTGTGATCACTACCATCTGGAAAAAAAATCAAAGAATGGAATGATGATACCAAATATGAAAATCACGATTTTAAATTTCATGAAAACCTTTTTCTCCAACTCATTTTTCCAGTGTAGAAATTACGCTATATTTTTCCTTAATTCTACAATAGCACGTGATAATAATTTAAAACGGGAAAAAGCCCATGACATGTAACTCATTCCTAAATTATTTCCATGGCAAGTAGCTTGTTTTAGAAGTTTTGCCATGTTTACGTATTTCTTTAAATTAATAGAGAATTCAAAATAATTTTGAACGTTGGATGGAAATAGAATATCAAAATGGAAAGATACTCCATGTCCCTAGTTATTTTGAAATGAAAATTAAATTCATACAAATACTGTTGAAAGTTAACCGAAAACAGAAGTTCCAAATGGATCCATACATGGCAAGTACCTTCCTTTAAAATTATTGCCATGTTTGGATATTTTTGAAATATTTTTGTTTAAATTAACAGGAAAGTATAAATACTTTCAAACAGTATTTCATGTGAAGTCCCTCGTCTTCAAGTTATTGCCGTTTACATATTTTTAAAAACAATGGAGAATTTATATTTTTGAAAGTTACCCAAAAACATAATAAAATTAAACGATACACCATGAGAAGCATCTCGTTATTTAGTACCTTGTTTTTGAATTGTTGAGATGTTTACATCTTTTTTTTTAAATTGTTAGAAAATTCTAACAAACGAAATTGAATATCAAAACGAAAGGATACTCCATTGCAAGTAACCAACTATTAAATAATTTCCATGTTTCCATAATTTCCATAGAGAATAATAAATATTTTTCAAAGTTAGACAATAATGGATAAAACGCTTGGATATAGCAATGAAAAATTGTACATTAATGTTACAAAAGCAAGTATTGCATTTCGGAATGCTACTTTAGCTAAACGCATGTTAAAACACGTCTTTCTCACGTTTGTAAAGAATAAGTTGCTTGGCCACAACGTGCCTCACTCATGTATTTGTAGAAAATTGCTCATTCATATCTTGGAAATAACATGATTTTGACATTTTTGGAGACTTTCTACTTGTAGAACATGAACAAAGCTTGTTATCAACAAATATGGCATTTACAGCTAGGTTTGTCAAAGTCGTCCAATTTGCTTGAAAGTTGCTTAAAAACTTGGAAATTTCTCTAACGTGCACTGTAAATACACTATTTCTTAACCAAAAAAGGTGAAACTTACCTGCAGCACAATACATCAACTTATGAATTTCTGGAATGCATCTGCTACGTGTGACGATGGCATCAATATCAACATCCAGTGAACACGCGTCCATGCATTCTGGAACAACTTGTTGAGCAATACAGCAATCTGACGTGAACATTGAAAATTAAATTATAACTTTATCAATCAGGTGATATACAGTAACATTAGTGAAGCAATCACAAGCTAACCTCTAACACTTGAAGCTTCATAGGATGGCAGTGGATCCACCCTCAACTCCGCCAATTCCGTTGCTTGTCCAAAGGGGTTGTCCGAGTGGCAATAGTATGACCCCTGGTCTTCCAAGGTCACGTTCATGATTGTCAGGTGCATTGAATAGCTTCCGCTTTCCTAAAACACAGAAAATCCAATGAATTTAACTTATATTTTATATGTAGTTTTCAGCATTTTTATTCAACAGTTAATATTTCTGAAATATTCTCAAGATTTTGAAAAAATCATTCCTTTTCTCATGACCAATTTATATAGAAAGACTCTTTGGGAGGGATAATGAATTTAGTTATACCGTAGTGATAGTTATACCGAAATATTTTCAAGATTTTAAAAAATCATTCCTTTTTTCTTATACAGAAAGACATTCTTTGGGAGGGGTAAGGAATTTAGTAAAATCGTAGTGAAAATATCATGTCCATCAAGATGTAAAAACCATGCTTTATGGAATTTGCACCAGCTAATTAAAATGCAATTTCTTAAGCAAACCAATCAACAGAACCTTAATCTTCCGTTTACAATGCATTTTAGGTTCAGAAAAATCAGCCTGTTTTCGAAAAGGCGAAATTTCATAGTATAATTAAAATGTAATTTTTTAAGAAAAGTAATTTTGAATAGCATTAGATTTTCTTTTTGAAACAGTACATGTATTTTGTTTCAGTTTGCTGAATAATCAAAATATTGTTCAAAATTACAAAAAAAAATTAATAGGAACCAAAACAATTTTCTTCATGAAATCATTTCTTTAAAACTAATGACGGTCTTACTCATACAGACACAGGGTGTCCGTGAATAGTTGCTCCACTCTAATTTTCGAGGAGTGTCTTAACGTCTGTTTTTCTTTTAAAAACAGAAAAATCAGCCTGTTTTCGAAAAGGCGAAATTTCATAATCTAATTAAAATGTAATTTCTTAAGCAAACTAATTTTGCACATAACTAGTTTTCTTTTTGGTTCATTTTGGTGAATAATAAAAATATTGTTCAAAAGAAAAAAAACTGTTTTAGGAAAATGTCGAAATCTTGATCATGCGCTTATTTGGAACCAAAGCAATTTTCTTCATGAAATCAATTCTTTTAAAACAAATGACAGACTTCCTCATGCAGGTACAGGGTGTCCGTGAATAGATGCTGCACTCTAATTTGTTTGTAAGGAATGTCTTATGGGGAATAGTTTATTGACGGTTTTAGGAAAATGGCAAAATCAACAACGAAGTCTTAATTGAAACCAAGACTTAATTTTCTTCATGAAATCAAATCTTTAAAATTAGTGGCAGTCTTCCACAGGGTATCCGCTTAATATTAACCTCACTTTGGTGTTAAAATAACGTCTTAGGAGAGAATAATGTCAGATTATGAGCTTTAAGCACATAAGCACATTTAAAGATTAAGAAAGATGGATTGGTGTAACTAAATATGAATAATTGGATTAGATTTCTTTGTAACCACATACATCTTGGACTGTTCTGACAAGATGATGGTCCCCATTGACGATAACTTGGTCCCCTTTGACGTCTCTCCACCACACCATGTAGGGCTCGGGATGAGAGGTCACCATGCAGGACAAGATGGCAGTTTGACCCACCACTGTCTTGACGTTTTCTGGAGCCATCACTGTGGGGCCATCTGTGTTCAGTAAAAAAAACAATTGTAGACGTGTCTAAGAATTTTCCAAAATAAAATGCAATAAAAAAAATAAACAATTTTTTGTTTCCAATATTGCCATCCACCGGCTTACATGAATTTCCATGGCAGTTCTTAAGCCGGTGAAGGAGTTAAATTCATAGTTAAATTCCTCTTGTTATCCTCATGTTACATTTTATTTTATACTACGTTTTTT
>JAQGAF010000306.1:0-58174 GCA_034687865.1 Kryphioiulus occultus
GCACCTCAGTCTCCCTCGTCCAATCCTGACCGGAGCGCAGCGGCCATGACTCTGACCAGTTCATCGGGCTTGAGCGACCTGGACGAAAGGTCACCCGGAGAGACGACCTCTGAACTTCTGGCATCCAACAGCCTCAAAACGTATTCGAATAGTCAGTCGCTGGGGTGAGTATATCGTTGGATGAAAACTGCATGTGATGTGACCCCATATGTGTATAGTTATGGAGAATTTGACTTACAGTGAAAATTCGGTTATCTAGCACTCGTTTTACCGTCAGTGTCTGCTAACCGTCAGCATGTCAGGAAACAAAAACTCTTATTTGAAAGAAAACCAAAGCATTTTCACAAACAAAAGTGGAATTTTAGTGCGTGCACTCGTATAGCGCACTGTTCGAGCACTCGGAATGTTCTTGGAACAACACCCTGACACTAGTTAAAAATAAATCCAAGTCGTACACCGTGTGTATGTGTTCTGTTATCAGTCTATTCGAATATTCGAATAATCTGCACTCAAGCTATTGACGCTCGGATGAGGGTGACCATAATCCAATGTCTTACTAGTATTGCACTGACTGACAAGCAGGAATTTTGACCCTTTGACCTGACGTCAGCAGGTTTATTGCCAGGTCCAAACTGCAGAAGGCAAATACATGAAATGGCAGGTTTTGTAGATTTCTGCACATTGGAAATTGTAATGCCGGATTCATGGGGGCGTGAGAGTAAATGTTAAGTTATCCGTCACGTGTTCATGGAATACATATTTAGGCCTAGTTCTTTTCTAGAAGTCGCAAATCGCATGGCTCCAGCCGAATGGCCTCTCTCCTTGACTCGACCCCCCAGTCTCCGAGGATGACCTTAATGTCCACCAATTCTTCAGGTTTGGGCGACCTCGACCAAAGGTCACCTGGCGATTCTGTTTACGACAAGCTGGCTGCCAACAGCATCAAATCTGACCGATTAGCATATACGAATAATCTATCAATGGGGTGAGTCTAGATTCCCACCTCATGAGCCAATTAGATTCGCAGTGACGTGTGAAAATTCCAAAAACTGACGAATTTCAGAGCTTTTTGTTTAAATTTTGTACATTTTTTTAGTTGAAGCGATATTTTTTCATTAGTGTAAAACTAGTATGGGCATTTTTTGATAAGTAGTTGACAATGCCATGAACAGCAAACAGTTATGAATAGAACAAGGGAAATGACCTCACCATGTAAGCTGCAGAGAGTGTTGGCCATGTCTTATGTCATTGGACTTCTCAGTACCTTAGCAAGATCCTCCGAGCTACTGACATGACCTATGGAAAAACTCGCGTTGGCTTCATTTTAGATAATCTTGTAATCTTCATTCTAATAAGAATCAGTTTTTGTTTTCAGGAGTACGAAGTGGCCTCCACTTCTGGCGAAGGACTCCCCCGGCAATGAAGTCACGTGTTACAAGATTGAGCTGGATAAGAAACCCGGTTTTGAGCTGTGCGTGGTTTGTGGAGACAAGGCCTCAGGACGCCATTATGGTGCCATTAGCTGCGAGGGCTGCAAGGGCTTCTTTAAGAGGTCCATCAGGAAGATGTTGGGCTATTCCTGCAGGGGCAACAAGGATTGCGAAGTGACCAAACACCACAGGAATCGTTGCCAGTACTGCAGGCTCCAGAAATGCCTGAACATGGGAATGCGATCAGATTGTAAGAATCCTGGTAAATTGCTAAACCTTCCTGAACGTTGCATGGACTCGCTTCCTATTAGTTTAATCTGCATTTCTGCTTTGACTCGTTGAAACAGCTGTGCAATCTGAGAGGAAGCCGTTAGATGCCAGGGAGAAGGGAAAGCATGGCGGATCGCCATACTCCATGGGCTACGGATCTAGCTGCTCTGCTTCGACGCAGAAAATTTATGTACGGAAAGAGCCGCGTAGCCCGATGTCTTCGTCGTCATCGTTCATTTCGGATCGTGCACGCACTGCGGCCATATTGAATGCCCAGTTGCTTGAAAACATGGCGAACATGCCCAACACTGGTGAGGTGTTTTTTCTCTCTATAAATAGACCACTGCCATTCAACGTGCATTCCTTAATGGTTTCCTTTGGTTTCAGACTTAAGCACGCTGGCCAGTGTTGTGACCACTTTGGCCTCGATGAACAAAAGTACAGATGGAAGTTTTCCTGAAGGAAGAACAAACGGCAGCGATTCTAACGACAACATGAGCACCGATGGTGAAACTATGTATGGAGGTGAATCAAACACTGCAACTGACAGCAAGGAGAAAAGCCTGATTTGTAAAGCGTTTGACCAAATGGCGAAAATGGTCCAGTCACAAAGCCTCTACGTGCAGGAAATTGTAAGTGATGCCGATTTCTGTGATTTCATATTTAGAATTTGAATGTTCATCTCTACATGGTCTCATCTGGACTTTTAATTTCTTCTCCCTCAGTCTTGTAGCCCGGAAGGCCTGTGTATGAACTCTGACCAGGATTCTGAATCCCTCTTTGAAATGGAGGGTCCTCTCCTGCTGGACACCCATGTGCCCTTTAACCTTAATGCACCCAGCCCAATGCCTACATACCTCAACGTCCACTACATCTGCGAAAGTGCATCTAGGCTTCTTTTCCTGTCTGTCCACTGGGCGCGATCCATTCCTGCCTTTCAGCTACTATCGTCCGAAGTCCAGTGTGCCCTCGTTCGCAGTACCTGGTGTGAATTGTTTGCCCTCGGTTTGGCCCAGTGTGCGCAGGTCATGTCGCTGTCCACCATCTTGACTGCCATCATAAGCCATCTACAGAATAGCGTCCAACAAGGTCAGTTAAACTGCAAATTTTAAAAATTCATTTTTTTTTCTTCTTTGCAGGTAACATTGAATTTTATTACTGACTTTGTTCTTAACATTTTCAGATAAACTTTCACCACCTCGAGTTAAGCTTGTGTCTGATCACATCTGCAAACTGCAGGAGTATGTAAGCACAATGCTAAGACTTCAAGTGGATGAGCACGAATATGCCTATCTGAAGGCACTCGTGTTGTTTTCTCCTGGTGAGAGGCTAATTTATTTTCTAATCTTGTTTCTTTTTGGAGTTTTTTATAATCCTCAAATATGTGACCCAAATGTGCCAGATCCATAGTTCGCTTAAGTGCTGGAAAATAGTAGTATTACATATAAATCCATCTTTGCTGATTTGGGTTCTTCTTTCGTTGTATTGCAGACCCTCCAGCTTTGAACAACTCTCGACAAGTGGAAAAATTTCAGGATAAAGCATACCGTGAATTGAGGGCTTACATCGGGCAGACATTCCCCGACAATCACGATAGATTTCCAAAACTCCTTTTAAGGTAAACCTGATTTTTAAACGAAATTTCTGTTTGCCTTTCTGCCGCATTTTTACTCAAACGCCACGTTTGCTTCAATCTAGATTGCCCACGTTAAGATCCCTGCAACCCAATATAATGGAGGAACTATTTTTTGCTGGTCTCATCGGCAACGTTCAAATTGACAACATCATTCCTTACATCTTACGAATGGAAACCAGTGACTATACTATGAATGCAGGTTAGAAAAGTGTTTTCTCATTTAAACCTACCCTATAAGTCAATACAGCAGAACTAATTTTTAATTCGTCCCTCGTTGGGAAAATTAAATATCTTGGTATTACCATTTATTGTAACCAGCACATCTATAGTCAAGTTTATGCCTCGAGTGACAGCTCTTCCTTTGAAAATTTCTAGTTTCATTAAAGTACTATGTGTTCAGTTTCATGTTAATTTAAATTCTGAGGGAAGTTATAGACAGAATTCTCAGCATTTTGGAATTCCTCGATTGAATCTTGTTTTTTGCTATTTAGATGACCTTTCACCCTCTAACAATCCGTTGGAGGAGCTGGCAGTTGTAAAAAAGGAGCGAGTTTAATGTTAACACTAGGGCCCATTAGGGGCTGACCGTTGAACTACCTTCTCCTCGGAAGGACCCATAACGGCGCTTTGCAACTGTAAAACAACCTGACGTTGCGCTCGACTCAGTTGCCAACCGTCGACCTTTATTAAACTCGGATCTCGTCCACTCGACCTTAACACGTGTTTTAAATACATAGAAAAACATTCATCAGTCCCGGTCGTCGAGTGAAACCTTCGTGGTTTCCTCGACCAGCATCTGCACCCTTCGGTGGTGTGGAATGTCTTTAAATGTCCAATGCGATGACTAGACTCGTAGTAAGCATAGCTTTAAAACCACGTTTCTGCATTGGTAGGAGTTACCGAGTGAGCGGACAAAGGTCAGCGGGAACCTGCACATACGTCGAAATTGCACTTTTTCAATTAAATTTGCGAGGAAATTGTTTTTATTGGTATATTTGTAACATACGAGTTTTTCTTAGGATTTATCTCAAAAGATTATTATAATTGTTTGTTTTTTTTAAGTACCTTTCTCGGAAGAGTTAGCATAATTTACTCCTTTTTCCTTCCCTTCACTTCCACACCTGCCCCACACACGAATCACGCATAAGCACCAATGAGCATGCACGTTTTGGGTTTTGATTCTCCCTGGCAGGGGCGATTTGCAATCCCTTGCACTCTTGTACCACATATTTGGTAGATGTTTAGAAAATTCTAAGCAGATTGCTTCATTTGCAACTTTGTGATAGTTTGGGATTTTTAGTTATGGAAAATTGGCGATTTCTCGTTGAGTATGCGAGCAAAGGTGTCAGCAATATACAAGGCGTGTTAATGAATATTCCAGGATTCTTGGTTAATATTTTGGCCTCTTTCTAAATTTGATAGGCGTACGATTTTCGGATCTGTTGATGACCCTAATTCCGTACTGATTTTAAATCCAATCCCAGTATTTAGCAATGAATAAAGCAGTTTGCGCGTCCCTGTCCCGCGTTTTTGGTTCCTGTTTTTTAAGTTCAAGTTCAGCTTTGAACTTCTTTATAATCAAAATCATATGTGAACCTTGTAACAGTCGAGAATTTGTGGTTGATGTGCAATAAGAATGTGCAGCCGAGATCTTCGTTGAGACGTTTTGACAGATTCAGTTTTGTATCTACACATAAAATGATAACCATTAACTTTCAATATTTGGGATGATTTGATACGTGATTTGGTCAATGTTAGTGTTTTTAATTTTTGACTCCCAACACATTTTCCCCAATCTGCTGTTTTTTCGCTCTGTTCACGTTTTTCGTGGTCGAGCGAAAACTAATTTTTTAGCGTTGAAATCTCGTCTGCCTTTCTGCGTGAAATGTTCGTATTTTGAGAAATTTGCAATAGATTCCCTCTCTGCTTCTGCCCCATAGTTTTCATTCCACCATTGTTTGCCTTTGGGATTTGAGCTTCAGGCATAAATCCTAACAGCAACGAAAACTTATACCGTTGTGTTATGCAGAACTGCTATTACTGAAAGTGTTACATCTTGCAAAAGAATTTTAATAATCTAAAGGCTCTGCAGTGCCCCTTCCAAATTCAACAGTTTATTTTCCTCGAAAAGGCACTAAGACTCGACGCACCTTAAAATTGTGAATTCGCCATTTTTAGTCCTATTTGTGCGTGTTTTCACTTGTGTTATTGTTTTTTTATTCCCAATCCGTCCCCTTGGTTCAAACGGGAAGTTTTTTTCTGACATCAAAAATGTTTTGAGTTTTTAATCCTGGTGATATACATACATATAAATATTATATATATATATTTTAAAAATTAATAATTATAAATGTCGTCGGATTAAATTTTTATTGGCCTTGTCGACCATCGGAGTATTTTGCTCCGAATCGGGGAAGCTCTTAAAAGTGTCCGTCGTGATTCGTGAAACTATTGATTGAGACATAATACATTACTTAAAACATTTCAAGTGAGATACGACAACACGTTTTTAATTGTTATTTGTTGTGTGAAAAATTTTATATTTATTGTCATTTTTTTTTCCTTTTTTCATGGGTTTGAGTTCATTTTGCAACTCCTTCCCTTCTTCTTCCTCACCCCACCCATCTCTCTGACCCCTCCTGGTGAAGTTTGAAATAAAAAGTTTTAGAAAGAGATTTTAATTCCAAAACTTGTTTTTATGGCAGTTTTTTCTTCATGTTCGGCAAACCTCGAGTGAAGGTAAATTATGTCATTTGGATTTATGAATTATCAGATCTACCAAATTCTTTGTAGTACAAGAAAATTGCCATAAACTTCTTACTTGATGCATTTTCAATTCTGTAAATAGTAAAAAATTGAGGTTTATGAGTTTTAATAGCACCTTTTATTATTCATAAAACTCCCATTTGCTTCATGGAAATTGGTTTAATTGTTTTTGCAATCCTGTTGTAAGGAAACACAACCAATATGTTGCTAAAGATAATGTCGTGAGTAATATAAATATCGTAATTGAAAGTCCAACTATTAGGTAGTTTGCCGACACAGGAATGGAAGAAAGCGATGATTCCAGAAACTGAGTCAGTCTGAAGGAGGCTAAGTTTGATGTTTGGCCCCAATTTCCTACATCGTCGGAGACTCGCAATGCGAAGTACAATACTCTGACATGCATTGCCGTGTCTACCCTGATGCCGAGGTCCTGGATTGCTCCTCCCGGAAGAGGATTTAGGCTCCCTTCTACCAAATGTGATTCATTAACCAGGATTCCGGATTCGAAATTTGCGCTAAAGTGCGTGCCGTGATGGTGAAACCGTAATTCCAAAGCTGTTGCATTTCCGTAGCTGGCATCGTCTCCCGGTGACGTCCATCGCAATGTCAGTATTCCAGAAGTTTCTGCTCGAACCACGTGCAAGTCTGTAACACGACCAGGAGAAATCACGTCTTTGTTTGACCAGCCCTGAGGATAAAACATCGGGTTAGAGGCATTTGGTGCAAGATCCTCTTTCAAGAAGACCTCGTAAATGGTAAAGACTTACCGTGAGCCGAAACGACCCAGCATTGGTTGTTCTCTGGAATCTTCCCAGATTTAGTTTATTGGAATGCCACTCGGCCCGGTACCTCTGATTGAGGGTGAATTGGGTTTTGGACAGTGCCGCCGTAGAACCCTGGTGGGGCAACTCGTTCATCTGCCGGATCTTCATGTGTGCCCTGCCGTCGTTGATAACGTGTGCGGTTACGGCGTACCTTCCCGTGCCGTTGAACTGCGAAAAATAAGCGGAATAAATGCCATCTTCTGCAGTGACGTCAGGGCCGGTTCCATCATCGCGAAGCAGAAGCTCTATCGGACTCCCCATTGGACGCTCAACGACTGCCAAGACGAGAGCATCCAGTACTGGAACGTAGCTCTTGAAGACCTCCGCAAACACCTGAATAACAGAAGAGATTACAATTGCTGCAGTTATCTAGCATTTCAGTGATGCGTGAGGTGAGGACCTTAGTGCGAGACACATCTCTGGGAAACTGGACTTGCACTTCGTTGATCCAGGCCTGGATGCGGATTGGCTGCTGTTTGATGTCCGTGGGTTCTGCAATCACATTCACGCCCACTCCTTGCTTTGTACCTCTCTTGCCATTGCTGATTTGGTACCGCCAATCTCCCACCTGCCAGACAGGGCAAATTTGAGATTTCTTGAGAAGTGGTGCTCCTTGTTTATTTTTGTTTTTAACTTTTTTAGCGAATTTCTGTTTCTTACAGCAGCCATTGGTAGATGAAAAGTGAACGTTTTGCTTATTGGATCATGTTTGAAGACTTCGCTGTTTGCGGTGATGTTCTCCCCTTGCGGGCTAACCAGAGTGACCTTCAAGTGCCGCGCCATGGCGTAGCCAAAGGTGAATTTCAGGTTTTTCCTCAGGTTGTCCTCGATGTCTACGATGCCAGTTTTGCTTTTACCAGCATCGATGATCTCTAGTTTGTTCAAGATCTGCAAAACCACGATAAATTTTTTATTTGTTCAATTCAGTCAACTCGGCTTTCTTTCCTTTTACATAATTACTTAATTAAGTTACATAATTAAACATCTCGATAGTTTACCTCAACTGGCCGGAAGTCCACGTCTGCCTGCGTCGAAGCCGAGGCAAAGAATGCCGATTCAAGCGCATTGTCGTGCTGGGGAAAGTCGCCATCTTCATTAGCGTAGAAGAAGCCTCTGCCACCGGTCATCTTGACCAGGTTCTCCAGTTGCGAGGACGCCAGCTTGCCAAAGGCAACCGTATTGGTGACCACCCGAGAGGTGACCAGGTCTGAGATGACGTTGTGGACGTACGGCGATACATTTTCTTCACCGTCAGAAAGCAAAATGATGGTGCAGCCATCAGTGTCAAGGCCGCTGTCGTTCAACATCTAAAGACGGTTTAAGGTTATTGGCTGCTTTGCTGTGAATTTTTTACTCTTTATTTTATGGATTCGTACCTGCAAGGCTGTAGAGAGCCCCGCACCAATTCCTGTGTTTCCACCATCGTTTCGAGTCGGCAGCAGGTTGACTAGTCTGGGGCGGCTCTCTGCATTGATCAACGTGATGTTGGACAAAACTCTTGGACGTGTGCTGAACGCCACCATACCCAATTGGGAACCCTCTGGAATCTGTTCCTTGATGAAACGGGTGGCAGACCTGCGCAGCAAGCTGATGCGACCAACCTACGAGGTCAACATAAGATGTGTCAAAGGGAATTTTCAAAACATCTGGCTAGTTTGGAATTTGTCAAGGACTTACACTCATGCTGCCAGACGTGTCCAACAATAAAACGTAAGTCCCACCCTCCGTCATTTTCGGTTGAAAAATCCGGAAATTTGGCGTGGTATCTACATTTGCTCTGCTCGGATTCCTGAAAGATCGAAGATAGCATTCATTTCGTTGTGCAGTGCATGCTTCAAAATGACCTCGGTGTGGCCTACCTTCCATCCGCAAAATCTTGATGCGCTTTGATAACGTCCCAAGCAGATTTCCCCATGCAAAGAAGATTCTGCTTGTTCGGAGCAGCACCGTTGTGGGGCCTGTCAGGACTCGAGCCACAGAAGCCACCGGCCTATGAAAATTTCCCAAAACATAAATTTCGGCTGTACTACGGAATATGCCCTGCTCCAAATGTGCTCAAAATATGTACATTTCGACCCTAAGTGTCTAGTATATAAGAATGACACCTGTCCTAACTGTCGCAATTTATCCATTTTGTTTTTGTGTTTATCCTAAACTAACCTAAATTGCAATTTCTTTATTATGCTGCCCTAAACTGAGGCAATCTCTGCCAGCCTGCAAGCCGTTAGGAGAAGCCCACTTTCTTATGCCTTTTCTGGACCAGGGCAGAAGCAGGGCATATTCCGTAGTTCAGCTTAAATTTCTTAATTGCTATCATGTCCCCTTTATTCGATCTCAATTTTTTTTGCAAATCTTTTGCTACTCTGAACATTTTTTTAAAACCGAAATTGGTCACTTTTTACAAAAAGTCAGTTAATGAGTCACGACTCATTTTAAGACAATGTTACCATAGGCAAAAAATGGAGGTACATCAGAGAAGATTTTGACGTAATTGCCTCGTAGTCCACCTTGAACATGCAGTTGTGAGTATCGACACATGGCCCACCCTCTGGCGCCTTCATTGCTCCTTCCATGTTTTCGGTACCACATCCTGTGACTTGCACCTGGAATTGAAGTTTTCCGCATAGATTTCAAATCATAATTTTTATTTCTTTTTTAGAAAAGAGATTGAATTCGAAAATGATGGTGTTCAACCAGAGCTAGTCATTAAGGATGAGCATCTAAGTGTGTTCAGGAAATCTTTCGTTTACTATTATTTTCAAAATGAATTAAAGCTTATTCAAATAATTAAGCACCAATGTGATTTTTCATTTGTTTTCTTATAATTATTTATTGTTATTATTATTAACTTTCATGACTCTTTACTAACCTCGCCATTATCGTCAACATAAAATGGCGGAGTGCGGAAATCCTCCCATGCACCATACTCGTCAAAGACTCCATAGCGTAAGTGAGCCCATTCGTGCACCAGGGTCTTTCCTGGAATGAAAGACCCTTGCTATAGACAACTTTCTTATTCATATGTTTTTTAATTTTTGTCAACATTTCACCAGGGTCTCCATATTCTTCGGTTATTGTGCCATGCAAATCCAAGTTGAATTCTGGAGTGAGATGGATGTAGACTCCCGGCTCGCCGCATCCACCTGGTTGAAGGGTGTATGGATTGTTCCCATATTCTGGATTGGGACGATCGAGCCGTATTTCAGCATTCCCAAAGCGGTGACCCCCTCTGGTAGATGGGTATACTGGCGACCAATTAGGAGGCACGAAGATGGTAATGTCACGGAAGAACGCCCTCTCATTGGTTGCCTTGTATAGCACAGCTGATGCTGACGTCATTAGCGCCTGAGATCGAGGGTAAGGTCATTGGATACATGATCAATTTGGTTTTGTGTATTATTTTTGTTCAATTTTTATTCAAGCTTTCGGCTGAATTCAGCACCTTTTTCGAAAGAAAAAATTCGCAAAAAGCACAACTCATGCTTTGCTCAAGTTTGTTTGAACAAATAAGACCAATTTCCTTAAAATTTCTTTACGTTTTATTATTTATGTATGATGTTAAAATTTAGCAGAACTTTGTTGAACTTTGAATGAAGATGGATGTCAATTTGTTTCGGTTTTACGAAATAGCGATTTACATGAGGGATTGCGTAAAAGACAAATTGACAAGAAATATGCACACATGGTATCAATTTGATATGCACCGTATTTGATTCAGGACAATAAAAGTATTTGGCTTACCTTAATATTTTCGATTAGTTTGGGGTTTTCCTGGACGCTTGGATGTATCGCTACGGTTAACCCTTCGTAGCCATTATTTCTAAGCACAACCACTGTTTCCAAAGACACGAACAGTCCTACTAAAATCGAAATTTTGACTAGAATTCCGTGTTTCATTTTAGTTTGATATAAAGAGTTGACTGAGTGTTGCGCTACCAGAAACTACCAACACAAGAGTTCAACAACTCGATGGGAATTTTTATTTTCAACTTTTTTATATGAAAAAGACTGCATCCGTTCGTCTGATTGTCCCGCCGCCTTTTCCCGTTTCCTCAGCAAATCCTTATCTCTAGTTATCCAACACCAAGGAAAAACTGATGCAAATCTTATTTAAATTTCCATTCACGAAATCCGATGTATCAAATTTCTCGCCATGTTAGCTTTTAAAGTCAAAGCCACAAACTTTTAAAAAACTTAATTATTGTGTTGGAACGTCTGGGAATGCTAAAGTTTATATGAATTATCCGGTTTTCGCAAAAGTTTATTTTGGTCATTTTAATATTGTTGAAAAATGACGGCCATTTTACGCTCGACTTTGCCCAAACTGCCAACCGAAGCTTAGCAGATAAACACCGATTAGGGTCAATGTTGCAGTTTTTAGATCTTTTCTTTTTTATTTCTCAGTTTTATGCATAAAGTCCGCATTATGTACGGTAACTGAGACTTATGATTCAGAATATGAATAGGACGAAAACGGCCTTAGGAGAATGAAAGCAGGTCAGACAGAAATTGAAGCACAGACAACCAAAAGACAAATTTAAGCAAATCATTATCTAGAGGTACTTAGAATAGTTAGCACTACTGCTTTTTTAATTTTTGAGAAATGGCAGGAGAACATGTAAAAACACGTCATGAACGGGCGTACTTAAAAAGATATGTAAAGCAAAAAATATCATTTGATTTTGTAATAATTTTTGAAGCACGCAATGTATTTTAATCGTAAATTTAGTCTTGTTCTAATCTCTGTTTCGTACGATTTGGCACTATTTTGATATCGTTTCCTGCTTGAATTTGAGTAAACGGTGCCATTGATATTACTGTTTATTATTTCAGCTGCTAGATGTCGCTGCCTGTGTCAGCACGTGACCTGCATGAGCCTCTCCACGTGGCTTGGTGTTTTAATTCGGCTGCTCATTGCTCGCATTGCGTCGTAGAAGTCGTTCGAAGCAGTTGTAAAGATTGCTCGTATTTCTTCGTATAATGACTTCAGTATTATTATCGACAGCTCAGGCTGTTTATCAGTTGTCCACCGTCCTCCTGCCATTGGTAATGATTTACGCCAATCCACCTGGACTTGGTAAGTATGGAAAATTTTTAAATACATTTTTGGGACGAATAGTGTATCTTCGAACTCAGTTTGACCCTTCTATTATGATTATATTCGGCGTGTGATAACCTAGGCTACTGCCCCGGTATGTCCGACAGTTATAAAGAAGGTCAAATCATGGCAGTTGGCATGACGATTTCTTTTAATTTGGTTATGGATTGAAATGCGAAGAAACCTAAATATATCCTAGTATAACTCAGAACTGTTCAGGATAAATTCTAACACAGTTTGCAAAATTCTCGAAGACGATTAGATCATTGAATAATGCATTTTCACCTTGTGATCAATCGTTGAACTATCCATGGCATGCACAATACTAGAAACAATTGATAAAGTAGGCCTACATACAGGCCTGTCTGTAATTCCATTATACAGGCAATTTCAAATTCCAGTGACATTGTCAAGGCAATTTTAAATGTTGCGTGGTTATAAATATTTATACTTTTTATTCCAAAGAAAAATATATACCCGAATGACTTGCATGTTGGGTTTCTTTGGTATTAGAAATTAGTATTACCTGCAACAGAAAAGCTAGATAGACTGTATCTGAAATGATGACCCTTGAAGTTTTGGTGAAATGCAGAAAGATACTCCTCTAAGTTATTAATTACCTTATCAATGCTGAATCGTGCGTAAGGGAACGCAACTTGCATGCATTTTCTTACTTTCAAAAGGCAGCTTTAATTTTCACAAAAAAAATGATTATAGTGATTTTGCCCAGTTCGAGAATGAACAGTTTTTAAATGCTGCCATACCTCGATTGTGGTATTAAAAATACCAATTTAAAATTTTCCATTGATATATTCTAGCAGCTAGTCTCTTTGTTATTACTGATCATGGTAAATGATGTATAGATTTTACTTACTGTACTCATAGTATAGGCCAACGTTAAAAATCTCTCAACCAAACAGACAGCATAGTGTAAAATTAAGAAACATGAAAGAAAACAAACAGACAACATTGTTTGAAATTAAGAAACATGAAAGAATTAGTTTGATATTCTGGTGCCAAGATGTTATAATATCTCTCAAATATCTTTTATTCGTCGTGTGGTTCCGATTAGATCTGTTTTCTTGGCATCCCGTCCTGATGTCCCTAGGGGTTTGTATTTCATTTTATTCTCTAATTGAAATCACATGAAATGCAGTAGGTTCATTGCATAATGAGTGCTACTTCAACTAGGTGGCGTTTCTTATGGCGCAAGCCACAGTCATTTTTAACCCCGGCTACAACATGTTCGCAAGCGGCAGCAGGGCCACCAAAGTCACGAGACACTGGCAGCTGCAGGCAATTATTCCATTTTTATTTCCATAGATGCATGCAGTAGTAATGAATGAGTAAACAATATTGGTTGTAATTGGCGAGATGGGAGTTGTGCTGTATCAATGGGTCCCAGGCATGCAACATTGGCTTTATATGCTGAATTTTTGCCAACCATTTTAATGTAGGCTGCGGCTATTCTCCTCGTGTTGGGTGGATTTGGAGCCATTTACTTGACGAAAAATGTCCATTCCAAGCCCCACTTCACCTCCTGGCATGGCGTCTTGGGCTTGGCCACTGTGGTGGGCAGCATGGGTGCCTCTTGCGGGGGCATCGCGACGAAATATGGAGTCAAGTTCCCTCCTCTTATAAGACCAGCCCACATCAAGTGGGTCCATAGCGTGGCTGGAACCGCAGTATTCTCCATCGGATGCTCGGCCCTCCTCTTGGGGCTGTGCTCAACTTGGGCACTCAACAACATGACCCGCTTGGAGCGCTGCAGCATGGGAACCATGGCCATCTTCATGTTGGTCACCGTGGGCTACTTGGCGAAACGCAATTTTCTCTTCAAGAAGATATTGCAGCCCAGCAAATAAGGTCTGCAAGGGGTCATCGAGCTGCCTGATTGATCCACCATCATTCCACTTAGTCACAAAATACTCCCATGCAATAACAAACTGTGGCTGAGAGTAGGCCTACTGTATTCCGTGAACGAGCGCAAGTTGCTCTTTGCATTTTTAATTCCATTTTATGATTTTGTGTTAACAACCTGGTCATTCGTGATCGTGCACATGTTTTGCTAATTTTTACCGTGCTGCCTCCAAGGTTTCTGAGGGACGAAGCAAAACGTTGGACTGAACGTGCATGTAATTTTCTATCAAATAATTTTGTCCAAAGCACTTTGCATCCAGCATAGCTGTGAAATTGTTATTTGTTATGGTTTTATGGTTGAATCTTTTTTGAGAGTCTGGGAACAAATCGGGATATTTTTATTACTGTTATTAAGCCACTAAAAATTGTTACTACAATATACATTTATTAGCTCACAATGACTGTTCACTCGTGCTCACCAATGTTTGGCTGTTATGTGGGATACACACCTTAACACGAATTAATGAATTTTTAATAAAAACATGTAATTATTTACCCTTCTTTTTGGAGTCCATTCATTTCGAATCTCACTTTTTCAAACGGGCATAAAGTGTGCTTTTGATATAGATTTCTAGGACGACTACAAATAAGCAGCAAAAAAATGCCATCTTTTTATTAAATGCGATTGTATTCTGGCAGAAGGGGATGAAAGATATCGTAAATAATACTTGAAATTACTCCCTCGGGGTTGCAATATTTGAAATTCCCGCTCGGTTCGTTGCACGTGATTTGTGGACGACCCCTTCGAGTCATTTGAAAGCGATTCGGTTAGTGGCGCCCTCTTTCTCTCTGCGATTCTCAACGAAATGATTCTTTGATTGAATGGAGATAAGTAGAAGAAATCACTGAGAAAAATGCAACGAGATGAAGCTTCCGAACGAGAAATGGACTTGTTTTCGCATCCTTTTGTCGTGTATTCCTGTCGAACTTAAGTGGAGTTGTTTTGGTAAGCTATTAAAATCAGTATAACCCGTCCCAGTTCCCTCGTTGTTAGTGATGTTGAATGGGCTGATGTTCCATCATTGAATATAAAAAATGTTTTTTTATATTCCAATTGTGCTATTCAATTATTTGATACGAAATTACAACGCGATTGTATTGTCGAAAACCAGCATCATTACCGAAAAGCCCAATAAATAGAGAAAGAATAAATTATTCACTTGGGATGTTTATTGATATACCTGTAATGGGAGCCCTATAAATGTATGGATCTATAGCAATAAAGCTGAGCACTGCTTATCATTTAAATGTCCATTTTTTGGACAACAATTTCAAATTATGAACAGATTATTCGACGGTGATAACTTATACATTTTAGCACCGAATAAGTACTGCTGAATAAGTACATTAATGCAAGAATGGCATGAGCATCAATCTGGGAATAAGCATTATAACTTGGCTAAAATTCGATGTCAATTCCTAAGGTTTTCTGTTAATATTCTTATTTCTCCCTATCAATTATACCCTTTAATAATACTGAGTGTGCTACTTGTATAAAATTTCCAAAATTTCCTTCACATTATAGTTAAAAAAAACTCTGCATTGCTAAATTTCATGACATTTTAACTTTGTAATTACTGAACTGCGATACTTTACCTCAGTGCATATACATTTACATGATTTTGATGTGTTAATACCATCTTCTTTCCATTATTCAAGGATGGCATACAAGTTGCAATTATAACGAAATTTTCATTTCGTGTGTAACACATTCACACAGTGGGTCATTCTTCGACATGCTGCATAACGTCTGGTCTGGTAACATCAGTCAAGCTATGGCATGTGCTCGGGCAACTATGGTGTCCAGTTCAACACAAATTGCGACAAAGTGCTAAACTCCAAGTAGCATCAACTGTGCTGCAGTGCGAGTAATGCAACAGGCTCGTCCCCCTGGTGGACTCCATGTACGACAGCAAAAGGCGACTCCGGACCCAGAACCGGATAATTCATGGGCGAGTTTCCCTTGTCGTTTTACCCTAATTGAATGCAATGAGGTCTCACGAGGCTAATTACAAATGGTTGTGTAACATTACCTAGGTGCTCGTGGTTGTTGTTTTATTGGGTGCGGCTCTACTGGCCGTCGTTGGATGGATAGTCAACAGATTGCACATTTGCCGGTGAGTAAACAATATACACGATATTACTATCAGAAGGTTCACACGAGAAGGTCACGTTGAGAACGATGATTTGTTTTTGATGTTCCTTGTAAAAAAATCTACTGGTCAGAACCAACACAGATTAAGAATCCATTCTAACTCAACGAAATAGAATGTAAAAAATGTTGAAAAATATAAATTTGAATATACAATACACTTAATAGACTTTAGGTATGTTTTACAAAAAAAAAAAATAAGTGGGCTCTGACAGTTCTTTTATGTTTACCTTTGATTTGCCAGGATGATATGCATATTACTGCAAATTGCCATTTTTATCACTATAAAATCTGACATGGAGTTTTGTGATATGATCCATGTGTGAGAGCCCTGATGAGAACAAAATTGCGTGCCTGCTTATCTCTAAAGAGATATTCATGAACATAAGGTATAAGCATATAGTTGGTAGAAAAGCAGAACAATTGAAATGTTAATCTGTTTGTCACATCATTAGATTCATTAATAAGTTCATTTACTGCAAAATCCATTTTAGATGGGGACTCTACTTCAACGATGTGTTTTTAGACTTTAAATTGATGTGGTAATAAACACAGGAAAAATGCATGTTGAATTTATTATCGCACGCACCAACATCTATAATTAATAGTATCTATCATAAGCGTTTCAACAAATATGTTGGGGATAAATGTCTGCTTGTGATGTGACCTGTTTAATAAGAATTTGCAAGTTATTCAGTGACTAGAGTTTACAAACAGTTTTTTAACCACAGATGAAAACTACGCCGTATATTTATTATTTGTGTTTGAATTATGGTCTCATTTGTCGTAAGCTCACAAATTGAATGTCATGTTCTGTAGGGGCAGAATGATGATAAAGAGTATTTTAGAAGTTTTATGTCTCTTTTGTCACGCACCCTGACACATGCGGCATTGGTGCATTGTGGATCCTCGTCCAATCCCAGGGCTCATTATGCTGTATGCAGTATGGCGTGAGAAGAGCGCATTTTAAAGGATATATCAGGGGCACGAATAGAAGATGGGCGGAAGCCATTATTATACTAGCCATTTGGACCGAATCCATAAAACGTATCAGACCAATTCGAAATTGTGGTTTCGGCAGCACCCATTTTTTTGCACGCCTTCCTTTTTGGGGAAAAAGCACGCACCCTGAGGCATTTGCTATGGTTGATATATGTCGGGGTAAGCCTCTGTAACGGAAAGGGGTAATTCATCTTTATGGGCATGCCAATATACTCTACGACACGTTACTAATTATTCAGCCATTGTGCAAGAACAGAAGGCTGGTAGGAAATATGTCAGGGATCGAGGGGGAAGATAAGCGACCCCGTTCCTCTTTTTTCATAGCCAAGAAAAATTGCTTTCTGGCGGTAAATAGAATTGCACTTTAAGAAACTGCATCTGTAACTAATTAACCAAAACTATGCGAGCCTAAAACAATAAGTTCAGGTGCGGCTTAGGTCTCATATTGTGACCAAACATGGTGCTGCATATGTATAGAATATTCTTATCATATAATGTCATAGTTCATGTTAATACTGGAGTAAAAATGACTAAAATAGAATACCTTCCATGGCTGTACTGCAAATTACGTGTAAACCTTGCAAGTTGCGCAACTCTGGACACAATAAGCAGGTGGGCTTCTCCTAATGGCTTGTAGGCTGGCAGTGATTGCCAGCAGTTGGGCAGCGGAATAAAGAAATCACGGTTTTACGTTAGGTTTATCACAAAAATGCATGGAAAAAAGAAAGCAAATAAAACACATAACAACAAAGAAATGATAGATTGCGTCAGCTAGGACAGGCGTGATTCTTGTACAAGTCCATACAAAGGGTGCAATGTAAATATTCTGTGCACATTTGGAGCAAGGTGTAATCTGTACAACCCTTCCATGACTATAAAAGAGCTAATATTCCAACTAAAGTGTAAATCGAATAATGAATGGGTGTTGAAGTTTTAATCTATAGGGGACATTTTGAACATCCTTCAAACAGATGACTTCAGCTAAACAGTAAATATACATGTGCAGTGTATGAATACTAGTCAGTCTTCTCAAAAATTCGTTCTCGAAATTACTTATGCATTCTGCATATTTAACGGTACGCTTTATGTCCCCCATAGTGAATTTTAATACGACATTGATTTGCAACATAATTGCAGTTCATTAATTTCACACGAGTTTGAATCATTAATGAACTTGTCACGAAGTTTAAAAAATAAGTAACAGCCAGTACTGCTAACAGTGACATACATTCTAGCAAACATTTTTATTACACCCCAGTATGTCATTGCATCTATTTCTGACATTCAATGCAGGGGCATGCAGTGCCACCTCTGGTCAGAAATCAATATTAGAGCGAAACGATCGCAAAACCTTTATTACTTTAGCTAACATTACACGCAGCAACGATTTCTTAAGTACGTAAACAGTTAATTTTATTTCCACAATTTGTAATTAATACTAATTGTTCGTCATCTACTGTGTACAATTTATTTGTGAGCTAAATTTAGTGACGCTCGTTACGCATTGGTTGCGGCGAGAACGATGCTACGGATCAAATGCTTTTATTTGCGACAGATGAGCTCGTTGGAGCTTTTAGTTTCAGCTGTAATGATGTGAACATGTAGCATCGATGCCATTGACTGAATGCGAGAAAATCTCATTCCCGTTTTTTATACTGTAATCAAAATGCAGTAAAATGTTGCCATACATAGTACTTAATGTTCAGCGGATTGCAAATTACCCGGTTTTGAGAAGGGATGAAGTGAGGCGTCACAAAAACTTACTTGGGAATACTGGCTTCGAATGTAGGCCCATTTTATCGTACCACACTGCGGTATAAAATGTATTATTTAAACGTGTATAGTTAGAAATTTTTCCAAAAGGAGTGATTCATGAATGCATAAACTTTCAATATATTAACATTTTCCAAATTCAGCCCTTTATGACTTCATTAAGTTGGTTAAAATGTTTTCACAAAAGTTGAAAACAGACAGAGATGAAAAAATTAAGTTAATATAAAGGTTGTGTAAAGATGAATAAGGTGTCAAGATAAACTTACGATTTTGGCGTACAAACGTTTCATATTGTAAATTCAAGCTTTTATTAAAAATATATGCATTCTGAGACACGACGATTTTGAATGCATTTTTAACGTACTGCATTGTGGGCCATCATGCGCGATTTCGAATGTATTTTGTAGAAGTTTAAAGTTGTTAATTGCTCATGAAAGGAGCGACTTTGCTCCGTAAACATTAAATGACATGAAATGTTGGGTGAATAGTAGATGTGTGTCAAATTTAAGCCCTTTAGGACGCTAGTAAGTCGATTAAAACTGACTTCGTAAAGGTCGAAAACAGACAGATGGAACGGGTTAAGTTAATATTAAGGTTGTAATAAAAAAAGAATGAAATACGTCGGTTAAAAACGATTTCGTAAAGGGTTGTAAAAAGACAGTTCTAAACTTGAAAGAGAATCGTGAGGCAGCACCATTTTCAGTAAATCCCAATTTTGAAAATTTGAACCAGCCATCTCTACTTGGAAGGTGTACAAAGATGGCGCCGTTCTAAGTTGTGCAACTCCCTCTGGCTGGAGACTGCTTTATTTTAGTTTGACATTCCCAATCCTTGCAGGTTTTCCGACGAACGTACATGTATACGTGTGCGTAAATGCGTCGCGTGTTCGCCGCGTTTTCCGATACCAAATGTTGCAGCATGCAATACAGTTAATGCTTTCTTTTATATTCTAATTTTATCGAGCAAAAGTTAATTTCTGTGACGTCATTTACGATGATCGATCGGCGGGTGGGTGGAGTCAATAACGTTACCTTTGAGATATGAGCGAGGGATTCCCTCAGGTATTCTGACTGATGGCTGGGCGGGAGGGTGGGGACAGGAGAGGGTTGGAAAAACGGAATCCAGTCCTGACCTCTGGCGGTTCTTTTTGTTCCATTATCCATCATTTCCATTACCGAACACCTTTTTGCCGGACACAACGGGAGTGACTCGCTTTGGAATGCCGCGCTGGTGTGGAGGAACTTCGGCAGAATTTCAACCACTTTTTGGCAAAGTTGGAGTAAGTTGCACGCGATTAACGGCGGATCAGGACGGGGAGGATTTGGAAATTGGAATCCAACTTGTAATCGATCTGACTGATATCAGTTTACTTTCGATGCGGTGATGTTCCAGGTGTTTTTAATTGGAGTTTTATTTGGTGCGGATTGGGTACGACTGGAGTTGTAGCGGTTTGATCGGAAAAGGAATTTCCGGTTCGGGAACCCACCAGTACCCGAAGGTGAAACGTGCGTTCGAAACTCGTTTTGAATGTCGTTTTGAAGTTGGCTGCAAAGAAACTTCGGCTGTTTGCACCCACTAACTTGCGCTGCTTTGCGAAAGTAACTCTGTGCGAAAAAAAAAATGTCCGGGTTGGGATTCGAACCAAGGCCCGATCCCGATCGCGACCCGTGCCATTGTTCCTTCGCCAAACGTGACCACTGGCGGTTATCGCTTTACATTCATTAGACCCTCGGATGCATTGCCCGGAGGTGAAGTAATTTTACGTGAACCTAATTTTTACTCGCATCTTTTTTGATAAAGTATTTTTTCATTGAACAAACTCCTCATCATTTTCTTCAGTTTTATTTAGAATCCTCGTTTAAAGTTTTGTTCGTCCAGTAATCCGAGTCTAGAAACAAGAGCTTCCTAGTTCCTTAATCGTTACTAAATCCTACGTTTCATTTTATTTTTCGCCGAATTCAGTCAGTTTCGGAAAGCTGATTGGGCCGTTTTGGTGGTATTTCATTTTGGTCACGCCAACCAGTCAATTCTGGAATGCGGGCTGTCACGTGATTCGCCAGCCGCCATCTTGGCTACCCGCCATCTTTGTTTCCACTCTTCCTCAAACCTCCAGCTGACTTGAGTTTGAACTCCAACTAAACTGGTCATAAATGCCGAGGAGCATGTTCAGCTTGTACGGGCACCACCACAGTCGTGGGGAAAGCGACAAGATAGGACACGAGCGCTATTACCAGCGCCCCCTCATCACCAACAGCAAGAAATACCGGAAGCGGTTGTACAACCACCGGAAGGCCAAGTCTGTGTCCCAGATAGACGCCACCCTGCTGGCCAACGTGAACGCCAGGCAGAACGCCATATGCAGCTGCACCGGGCCGCCAGAGGGCGCCCAGGTGACCGTTTCCGCCAGGAAGAGACCCCCTCTCTTGAGGCACACTTCCACCAGCCTCGATGACCTGACCCAACTGAAGCGCCACCTCAATAGACCCAGCCTGGTCAACGAAGAGGACGAGGATGAGGAAGACGACGAGTTCGAGGGACAGCGCAACGGAAGTGACGTCAGAGTACCCTTGCAGCGACCGACCTCCATAGCGCTCACCGGAACTGCTACCCCCGCCACGCCCCCTGCTTCCGCTTCCTCTGAATCGCCACTCTCCAACAGCCTGGAGTCGCTGGCCAAGTTCTTCTCTGGAGTCTTCATCGGAAATAGACGCTCGTTTAGCGGAAGTTCCAATCAGAAAAGGTAACTTCAATACAGATTATAAAGTGCCATTCGTTCATCGTTCCAGGGCCCATTGACCCACCTCGAAAGATGGTTAATTGGGTCTCATCTTTGGGCTAGTGTGTGGGGTCAACGTATGAATCTGGTGTCCTTGAATGGTAGGAAGCAGTGCAGTCTGGCAACACTGGATGAGTTTGTTTTGAAATGCCAAAATGGATGTCACATTGGGGCGTCGCCATTTTTCAACCATTTCCATTGAAAATAGTTGAAACATGTTTGTACGCAAAATACTGAGACCACGCCCTTTTAGTAGGGCAGTTTGGTCGCAATTTGTACTTTCCTTCGTCATAAAAAAGGAACGGGAATGCGTTTATTACCTTCATTATAAAAAACATTAATTAGTCATTAAGCAATTAAATTAAGATGATTAGACGCATGCGGCTTGTTGTTCATACGACTGCTCTTGAAATTTTTACCATTTCAAGTGACAAATGTAATAAAGGAACCTACAATGGGTAAATCAGAGGCAATTTGACATGAAGGTGGAAAATTCAGAAGAGAATCAATTAATGTCAAAGTTGACTACATTTACCAAAGTTGTGCAATGGCTGTAAGCCTCGAGTTTTAATTCTCTTATAGTACTTTAGATGAAAAGAGACGATTAATTAAGATAATTTTTGATGAAGCTTCTATGAATGGTTTTGCATTTAGTCTGTCTCCCTGGCAGCCATCTTGGCAACGAAACCGTTGTGGAAGGTAACTGTAAATGAAACCTCCTTGGTGGTACGTAACAACTTGTCATTCCAATCCACTATATGAAACTTCGAGCCCGTTCATTCAATTTAGCAATGATGTTGGTGTCCACCCAAATGAGGTGGAAATTGCCTGATATAATTGGGTTATGCATACATGCATACAAATGCATACAAAGCATACATGTACGAATAATAACGATATTCATATTTATCAAAGTCGTCCTAACAGAAAAGTCCAGAAATGAGGTCACTGTACAACGATATATGCAAACCAGTGATTATTGATAGTTTTAGTATATTGACAAGCGCCTGAAAAATGAAGGGGATCCGAGCAACCCTCTCAATCTTCAGATTGTCCATATTAGTTGCCAGAGTTACGCAATATTTTTAACGACAGTGCAAGGTGACTTCTATCGATTATCAGCAGGTGAATTATAGGGTGGACGATGTGTGCCACGAATTTGCGCTAAAAACAATCTTCCCTGAATATTGAAATGTTAATCGGTTGCATCCGATTCAAAGAAAATCGAATTTTATCCGTACTTGCGCGATCGTAATATCCCGTTTCTTATTCACAGACCTTTGTTTTGAATAATTAAAAAGGACAATATCGACTGGCAGGCAGACTGCGAATGCCAACTTCGCAAATTCATTAATCAATCAAACTGCTGTACATATCAAATGGACGCCACAGCTTTCGTTTGGCAAATGCCACAAAGCAAAACCTAATAACTTTGCCTAACCTTCCAACCTAGTCTTCCCATCCAAAAACATTCCGGCCTTTATTGAAAAAATATTTTCTGTTTTCAAATATACAACCTTTCAAACCATGTTCAATATCGACCAGCACATTTTTGCGAGAATTTTTAAGGATACGCTCCAAATGTGTATATAAGACTGTCACCTGTTCATGCTCTCGCAAAAGTTGCAAAGTTATTCAAGTTGTTTGAATATGAGAAGAAAAATGTTATTTAACATTTTTTCTTGCTGCGTCGGCTAAGATCAAAGGACGTTATAAATCTGGGTATACACATTATAACAAAACACTGTACATGAAGTAATAACAAATTAGTTTTGAACTTCGTTGTGCAATGTATCACATGACGTCATATATACTGTTACTTATGGTTGGTACAATTTTTCTAAAAATAATTTGATTTAACAGAGCTATGCAACTTGTTTGGAACGATAACAAAAATGTTCTTTTAACCATCTCAGTATTGCTAACTCACGTAGTCAAATCACAAGTGGACGTTTTATAACGAGTTCACGAGTGTACAGTAGACGTACTAAAACATGTTATACAACAAAGTTTTATGAATAACATGATGGATAACATGTAGCCTGGTACATCACAAGAAACATGTCACGTGATATCATGTTATACGGCGTATAGTTTACGTTTTGTTAGATAGTAAGCCCAGCTTTTTTTACAATGTACAGTATATGGCGTTATATAACAAGTTGTACAACAGAGTTGAAAACTGATTTGTTATATCTGTAACGCACCTGCTTCAAACGCACCCAACTGCCAGGCAATCACTGCCAGCCTGCGAGCTTTTGGGAGAAGCCCACTTTCCCAAAATGTCTATTGCGGAACAGGGTCTAAACTCTATAGTGTAGCCATTTTTAATATTACATTTTTTAATGTAACGAACATCGCGCGCATCTTCTGTAAATTTAATGATAGAAATTGCCACGGTGCTCTGAACTTTCGACTGTTTTGGAATCAATATTCTGTCTGGCAGCCACTACCATTTCGATACCTATTATATGTGTGAACCAATTTCAATATATGGAATTGTGAATTTTCCCCATTCTTTCGTAAAACTCGCAATGCTACCGTATTTCTTGAATAATTTCTTGGTTTTGTTGAGAATGTCACTCTTTGTTGGGAGTATACTAAATGTATGTTGTATTATCGTGTGGAACATCACTAGACGTGCAGTACGTTCTGACGTCACACGTCTATTGTGCATGTATATGTTGTCTAATTTGCATCCTTGGATAAGTTTCAAGCTGCTTTGGGTCAGTGTCCCGCTGTTAATCTAAGTAGTTCAGTGCTGCCAGTCTATCAAACGAAAGCTTTGTACGAGCACGTATAACTAAAGCTGGTGTTTTTATTTGCAGACCAAAATTGATCATTATCTACGTTGAATAACATCGCGCAGTTTGATAAGCACTATGTTTTTTGCGCATGTTTTCGTAAATAATGAACGTGAAGCTTCATTAACTCAAAATTGCCGATAGACAAGCAGACCGAATAAGCGATGACGTCAAATTAAGGCTGGAGCACAATGGTCATCCATGAATGCAATGGCTGGCGCTGTTTTTTTTTTAATTTTGGGCAAACTTTACTAACTTGTATATGGTGTTAGTTCTACTTTTAATGAAGTTTTATTTCTGATGGATCATTATTCACTAAAAAAATTCATTAACAAAAACTAAAATGATGTCTATATGGTTTCTCACATTGAACTTGTGATACAAGTTCAATGTGAGAAAATTTTCTAAAAGTTGAAGTTTTGGGATCCCGACGTTAAAATCTATCAAGAAAAAGAACTCGAAAAAATCAGCCATGCATACAAACCTTGCGTTAATGAAGAGAAGTTCATAAAAGCGCTGTGCATGGTTAAAGCACCGGAAATTGGAAATCAATAATTCTAGAAATAATACACTTAAAAATGTAATGAACACAAAGCACTTCTGCGTAGATGGCACGCAATCGGATTGAGTCAGTACCTCATCCTACGTGCCCACTGTTTCATATTTCCTTCATTGTAAATGTCCTTCGCTGAAAATGTCGTTGCGAAGGAGGCTGCTGAGACAACTTCCGGTTTTCATCTGTTTTTGATTTCTAACTATTTTCTGCTGCTGATCGATTATTGCTAAAACTGTCCGAAGATGATCTTGGTCAGTTTTCAGCTTACAATCGGTTATTTCCCGTCGACCTTGAGTGCAAAACTAGTTGTTACATATTTAATATAATATGTTTCAGTAGGAAATGGGTCTTGCTGGTAACAGAAGAGAAATACAGAGTTGGAATGCTCCAACAAGTTGGTTTCCCCAAATGATCACGTGATGGCGCATGGCTGGCTTGAGTATCTATAGAGCGCTGATAGAATACCTTTGCTTTCTATATCTGAAAGTGTTCCAGCGATCTCAGAGCCATTTCCATGACAGAGATGGGGCCAGTGTGAAAAATAAGAAAACAACATGTGAGAAAAAAGCGAAAAAATTGAAAAAACTGACAACTTATGTGAAAAGCTCATGAAAGTGCAAAAGTCTTGCGGAAATACTGATTGAAAAATGTCGCAAAAAAATCAGATATTTGCACGTGAACAAATGTGAAAAATTGTACACAGTGTAACTTCGATTATTCGCCAGGGTTTGGGACCGCAGGTTTAGCCTAAGCTAATATACATACCGGAATACATACAGTGTTCATATATTTCAATACCTGTATTTTTTAAATGTCTAGTCAGTTTCTGCTGTTTGCTGCTGTTTCTGCTGAGTGCTCGGACAGTTATGGTAACTGCTGTGTATGAGTGCACACCATAAAATTGTAGTTTTATGTGTGAAAATACTTTCGTTGGCTTTCTTGTGTCTTGACATGCTGACGGTTAACAGAGACCGGCGGTAAAACGAGTGCCGGATAATCGAAGTTTCTCTGTACCATCTGATCACAATCCTGCCATGGTGATGGTATTAAAGCTGAAACCCGAGTGACACCTGTGCGCTGATTGGCCGAAATTGAGAACTAGATCAAGTACCGCGTGTCGCGTGCTGGAAGTGATGGTCAGCCACCGCCCTCCGTGTCCGTCGCGTGACCGCCATGTCACGTTGTCAGGGGGGGCATTCGGGGGGCAATTACGGACGGGACCCGGCCCAGGTTGTCAAGGCAACGCACCCAAAAGCCTAATTGTTATGCAAAAGCCATCCATGGTGGGCGTGACGTCACCCGTCACCTGGAGCAGGTGTCCACCAGGCGACGGGAATCGATCGTCCGTTCCGATTGGTCAAATTTGTCACTTGGCTTTCGTATTGACAAACAACGACGCCCCGCCCCCCGCACCGCCCACTCCCGGGTGCGGCCCGCGTGGCAACTTGCCTTTTATCACTACGCTGAAATGCGAGTGGCAACCGCTGAGCGAGTTCGCTTCCCAGCAGGATTGGCCTCTGAGGATCTGAAGTGGTGACCCCGTGAACCCTGCAAAGTTGTTTAAGTGCCTCGAGACGTGACCCCGAGGATAAAAGTCCACACGAACGTCGTTTACATGTCGTGCTCAGAAACTGTAATTCGGAAGAATTGACCCGAGAGCTTTTCTGAGACTGGGGAATACTTTATGCCACCTGGTGGAAACCGCGGAATGTTGCACGTTTTTTGGGGAAAACGGTTTACCTGAAAGTAAGTTTTGACCCAGAATTGAGCGGCGATGACCCGTTGAACGTCTGGAAAGTTTTGGAAAGTTTTCATCGCCTTGCTCTGAACTCAGTTGTTTACCGAATTTCAATATTTGGTCAACTGAAGAAAACTTCGAACTCAAGGTGCCTTTACACTGTACCAAAAAACATTGTAAGATAACAGATTACTTTTTAACTCTGTTGTACAACTTGTTATATAACGTGGGTCATCAATACTAGTATACTATATGTGAAATAACATTTTTTGTTCTCATGTTCAAACAAGTTGTGAAACTTTGCTATAACGCGTTTTGTTATAGTGTAAACGCACCTTCGGATTCTGTTGTAAAGTTGTATGTTATCAACGACGTTTAACGGAATGGTGCCGCTTGTTCTCGGGTCAAACATTAGTTTGCTGATTTTTGGGATGGTTCATGGCACCAGATGACATAGGAATGGACTGCTGAAGTGGTGGCCCACAGATATGGCGGATGTGGTGGGACTTTTGAAAATTTCATTCATTGGTGCGAAGGTGTCACCACACAGACATACGTCTACCTTCGTATGGGGACTTTCAAGTGTGTGTGTGGGGGGTGTCTAAAAATCGCGAAAAAATGATGACATTATTAGAACACGTTCCAATACCCTACCCATTTGAAAACCCTAGCCAGACAAACTTTTCCACATATTTTTACTTGTGCTACTATTCTTGGCTTCTAAAATGGCCAAATTCACGAAATTAATAACTTGTATTAGCTTTCTTAAAATTACTTGTCCTATACCCTAGCCATTTAAATACATTTTTAATGCGACTTTTCCATATTCATGACTTCAACCAGTTCTCCCTTTTCGCTTTCCTATAGTGGTCAAATTAATAATTGTTATTATCTTTCTTAAAAATTACAACATGTACAACGTAAAATACACTTTCATAGCGTATAGGCCAACGTTTAAAATCTCCAAACAAAAAACAAACTTTCATAGAGCGTCTTGAATGACCATGTGATTTTGAAATGCGTCATATACATGTAGGACCACGTGATTTCGAAATGCGTCATCCATTACCATGGCCTAGCATGGCCTAGCATGACCACGCGTGATTCATCATAGATGGTGCTGGGGTGCCGCATGGTTGCTAAAGTCCGCCTATGGGACACCCATTGTTACTTTCCATTGACACCACGCTTCAGCAGTCCATTTGGAGCACATTTCATGTCGTTCATTTTTGGTTCATTTGAACTTTGTCCAAATTGTTACTTTCGACCGTACCCCAGCCTAACCCACGGCCATGTTCAACCTGTTCCGGTCGCAGTCGGAGCTGATCCGCCAGATCAAGGGACTGGATGACGATCGCCAACACGATCGCTTCAACATCAGGAAGCCTGGCGTCGACTATGACAAATTTCCGAGGCCCATCCGGCCCCGCAAGAGCATTTCCGGTGGCAACAGCAGCGAGCGCTCGTTACCTTTGACCTCGCTGGGAGACGAGAACGGCCCGTTCGGGAACAGCGGAGACCGGGCCAGTAGGCGTCGAAAAAACAACAACAACAATGCCCCGGCCGTGGTGGTCGAGTGCGACATGATGACCACTAACCTTTGTGGCCTTAGTGCCCTGGCCAGGGCCGCTGGCTATGAGGGGGACGCTAAGGACGGGGACGACGGCGAAAATGGCAATGGCGCTCCAGTCGGCAATGACCAGCTGCAGTCCATCGCCTTTGCCTTCTCGCATTTGACCCTCGAGGCGGGGGTCAAAGAGCAAGGGGTCAAGAAGAGGTAAGGGTCTGCTGCAGCTTCGGATCAGTGCAGCTTGGCAATCAGTGAGTGCACCGCTGCGTGCAGTGGTTGCCAACTGTCAAGGGGCAGCGCTGTTCGAATTGTCAATTTACGAGAGTTGGAATGTTAATAGTGACAACACATTTGTAGAATCGTTGTGAGAAGCAATACTTTGATGCCACTTATGACAACTGTTAGGTTGACTATTGTGATCATTTCTACTTTACATGAGTGTATATTTATTTCAATACTGTCATGATAATCAAACTGCAGCTCTATTTTCATGTTCTTCTGCAAACACAGTAACTTTTCATTTCAATGGGTCATCGTAGTGAAGTTTTTTTTAAACCATTTTGATGTGCAAAAAGGATCAAATTGAACTAAATACTATAATTGCACATCGTGTCATACATTAGAGGATACAACCAAAACATAACGTGTGTTGTAGTGAACAAATAGCGCGGGAAAATCGAAAAACAACTGCACTTTTAAGACACCATCGAATGTAAGACGCACCCAATTTTTCGAGGCCAAAAAAGGGGCAAAAGTGCATCTTACATTCGATGATATACGGTAGTTGCTACCAACAGGTTTATTCACGATATTATGGAAATTGGTTAAAAATTGGAAGTGCCAGAGGTCATCAAGGACTGGTAGAGGTTTGTGGTGAATCGGCATAACGATTGAGAACAGTTACAAGAGCTAGGGGGTGGTAAGGGCCTTTAATAAACGACACCAAGGGGGGTGGGGGCTGAGGGGGCTGCAGCCCCTCCCGAAATTTTAACTTTTTGGTAGTAATTTACTCTACACAAAAAAATTCCGAAATTTTTTCATAGGAGATGTGGTTCAGCACCCCCCGAAATAGAAGCCTGCGTACGATGAGCATCGGCTATATCGTCACTGTGATTAGACCGGTGGGTAGCAACTTCCAAAGCGCATATAGTTACAAGAGTATGTCTTTAACCATGAAATATGCCGGGAAGCCAAGGCAGCGTCATCGTATCGCATTTCATTGCGATTTTACAGACAAGTTGCCACTATTAAAATTCCACCCCTCGTATATGCACATTTCAATTTTCTACTTAATATTTGTCAAAAGCGTTGACCTACTGACGATGGCGATTACAGTAATCGTCACCTATCCTGCCTGCGCGGATGACATTTCTTCGCCAATCAATGAGCAGATTTCCCCTTTGTTTATATCGAACAAGGAGGGAGTTTTCTTATTGATTAACCTAATGTAATATTTACCACCTGTGCGGCTAGAAATTAATACGCGCATCGTGACTGCTGATCAATTTTTCACTCGGCCGGGTTTATTGGATCGCGGTAATTAATTGTTAACCGTTAATCAACGAATTTGCTGAAGCTAAAACACAAGATGGCTCGGTAAACGTTTCGTGTCAATGAATGCAGCCCGGCTGCTTGCCAAGAAGGGCATATGTGCTGCATGCAGACATGACCGTTGGAAAGGTCATCTTCTGCGAGATGCATCACTGTCTTCTAGTGGACGCTAATTGCACAAAACGCTACGTCTGAAATGTACCCCATGTATTGCAAAAATTATACAAACTTGTTGATACAACAAACTGACTAAAACTAGTAATTAAGAGTGACTGGCCGTCTGGAAAACATGGAAATGTCAGGGAAATTGTTTCGGTCTAGAAAAGTTTGGAAAAGTCATAGAATGTCTGGAAATTTGTGGTGGCATAACGATTTTGATTGGTACATGTATGTTTCTCAAAAAAGTACTAATACATCTTTTTTAAAAAGTCATTTAAATTCACATAAAATCTAGCATTTCTGCTAAATACGGTAGGCATCTACTTATCAAAGTTTTCAACGAAAAAATCCCTACAGCGTTTCCAACATTAAAAAATTCGAAAGAAGAATTCCACAAAAATGCAGTGGCTGAGTGTTGAAAATCCAATATTTCTTGCAATGTTTCGAAATTGTTGCCTATGGCATTCCCTTAATTATGTACATTACTGTGTTTCAAAACACAGTACTGTACTTAAACTGCTTGCGATACATTAATATCTTGAAAGGAACATAGATACAGCATGCAAACGAATTAATAACTCTCAATGGCCCTTGGCCCTTTCTGAAGTCAAAATATGTCAAAGCCGTGAAAAGTGTTTGTTTTATTGTCTGGAAAACCTGGAAACGTCGGGGAATTTTAATTTAAATGGTCGCATGATATTTGGTTGAATTTAGATGTTAATTAACTTGTCATGTAACTTTAATTGACTTTTCAACTTGACTTCAATTGACTTTCAACGAGCCAAATCCCATGAAAAAGTAAAAACTATCGCATTACTCGATTCCTGTCACCCCATGCAATGATAATCAATGTGGCATATTGCGAACTAACGAATTTTAGCTAAATATTTTGAGGTTTCTATGGTTTCCCGAATAATTGATGAAGTTAGCAGCAAAACATGGCAGGCCAACCCTCGAATAGGCATGCATGTTTTTTATTCGCCCATAATGCTATTTTTTTTTATTCGTTTGCACAAACCTGTAGCCACCCCCAACTATGCAACTAGGCTTGGTCTCTTTGGCTATTAACGGCATAGGCAACCATAACTGAGTGCTAGGCAATCCTCTTAAAAATACATTAACTTATTACAAATGAGGTGGTAGCTAGGGGACAAACAATACTAAACTAATAATCCTGTCCACCAGCGTTGGCCGATATTAATGGTTAGTTTGTTAAATAAATGATCAGGCACTGTTGTTGGGCTGGGTACGGTTTCGTGCCACACTCATCGGCTTAATTGAGTTAACAATGCCACTCATTTGACTTCGTGCGCAATAAGCATCAATTTGTTTAATTTTATGCCTCAATTAAAACTGGCTTAATTAATTAGAATGGGGGTCAAATAAAGGCGAAGGACCGCGGAATCGTTTCCGGGGAAAATCATTAATTTAATCAAATGGGCAATGGAAGTTTTGGCCATGGTTTGTCGTAATGCGCCATTACTTTTATCACTTTGAATATTTGCAGTGAAATTTCCAAGAATAAAAACCGGTCCACGAAAATGAAAATTATCAAATAAAAATGTAATTTTTGAATTTGTCATTCCCACTCAATTCATTCCTGCCCAGGACGCAGATGTCAGAAACTATTCTCAGATTTAGTTTGCAAATAATCAGCATCTTGGCCTCGAGCTACGTGTATTTGAAAACTTATTTGCAGCCTTCGAGTACTCTCAATGTACATGCATTCCAATCGATTGGAGTGTAATTGGTGCAAAGCGAAAGAAAGGTTCGGAGATCTTATTAAGTGCTGTCTGACATTATAGCAAACGCAGAACAAACGTGTTAACTTATTCATCATCGTTTGTTTCTAAGGTTTTTCTATTTATACAGTGAGTCTAGTTTTAATAAGTCCCTTCAGTTGTGCATTTCATACTATTTGATAGGCCAGATGCTGTGTATGGGCAATGATCCAGATAAAACATTTTTTTTTGGAATAACAAAATTTGATTAAAGACAGTTACATGTAGTTTGGATAAACTTTAGTATAGTTTCTGCTCCAAATTTTCACATAATATTTTTATTTCAATTCTCGAAAGTTGAATGACGCCTTTCCATCTGGCAGAATTTATCCTTTTTTGTGTTTGTCTTTCTTTTGTGTTTAAGATAACCTAACATTGCAATGTTACCTTTAGCTGCCCCGAACCAGAGGCAATCACTACCATCACACGAGTCGTTAGGAGAAGCCCACTTTATAGCCCCTATGCTATGTGTATGCAAATAAAATTAAAAGGTTACATTCCGATGGCTGGCAAAGGTATTGCATTCTTCTCGACGAGAAAAGTTCATTAATATTTAAAATGTGCGTATTTGAAGCGGGCAATATACTAAAGTTCACAGGACAGTTCCTGGTATCCCAAACTAAAACTAATAATGTTACAAGAAACAAACAGCAGTTATGACAACCAGCCATGTGCTAGGTTGAAATACTTCTTTCAAAAGAATTTTAATGTGCCAATTTCTACTTGTGTTTCAAATGCTGCTGCTTCTTGCATTACAGCAGTACTTTGCCCTCACTTCGACGTCATTATGCGCGCTATGATTATACCGCCCTTGAGGATGAGCAGCTGTTGGGTCACCCGGAGAAGGCGGACATGGACAAGCAGATGCACAGGGGAACTGCTAGAGGTTAGTGCTCCATCAACAGCCAAGTATCTTGCGTTCAGCTGTCACTTAGTAAAATCTGATGATATTTCAGCGCTTTTGTACATGTATTATTCATTTTTTATCACAGGAAACGCACTCTTGACATGTCAATATTATTTACGAACTTCCGGGCGGTATACGTATCTGGAACAGCTAAACGACATAGGTGCGTTTGTCGGGACAAAATCATCGTTTCTTAATGTTGAGGCAAAATTGAGTTGTTGCCTGAGAGAATTAAGGATGTCATTTTTTTGCCCTATTTAGGAAGTCGTATCGACAAGTACTGGTTCCTTGCCCGCGATTCAGTTTTAAAAACCGATCGAATGATGACCATGGTTCCCCACAATGAGTACTCCACCTTGGCAGTCAATGGTCCAACTAAGAAAGTGCTGTCAGAATTGTTTCTTGGATTGCAGGTTAGGCGCCTCGCCAGATCTGAAAATCACGCATAAAACGCAGTGTTTAAAAATCCTGACTGATTGCAGCATCCATACATCTATCCAATTCTGGAAGTGGATTTTAAAACAATGGCCGAAGAGACCTTTGTGATTATTATTTTTCCGTTCAACTGCTTTGGGAGTTTGAAAGATCTTATTTATAGAGTGAGTAACATTTCCTCATAATCGCAATTTTAGAATGTCATAGAAACGGCATCTAATATTAATGATGACGTTATGGCAGTCGTAACATAAAGTAAGTGGAAACCATCGGCTTATTACGTCTGATTAAGTCCTAACTTTTTGCATTAGAGTAACTGCAGGGATGACTGGCAAGATAAATATGGGCATAGAAGTGTCGGATTACCGGAGCCTCAGATACAAAGGATCGGCAGGCAAATTTTAGAGGTGAGTATCACGATGACACGATTTTTAAAATTGTTGCCAAGAAAAATGTTCGTTTATTGGGTTTTTTTGGAGATATTACAGGAGGGATGAAAGCAGTTGTTGACTTTTTTCGATTTATCTTGGCCTTATAATTATGTAACATGTGCAGAATAGCACTCTTTTCTGTATAGGATGTCATCGTTAAACTCACATGATGCATCATCAAAGTGCCTACGTTATTTTTGATGAACCTTTGGTTACGCCATTAGGGTCACCAAAAGCAAATAATTTCCGATCTCGATGTACGGCACTGACAGAATTCTTCACAAAGCCAGTATGGCTGTAGCAGTCATTATTGAAGTTATTGTAAGAATTCATGTTACTTAGTACAGGTTTTGCTATATAAATAAGTGGACCCGCCCCTGTTTACATGTACAGGCTTTCCCCAAAGAATAAAAAAGATATGCACACTATGCAAACCACGTCTAGCATGAACTAACGTGTTTTTTTCCAGTTACTGTAATATCCCTGAGTGATTTGAACAATAGATATCTGTTCGAACCCAGCACTGCACTGTGTCCAACGACGCGACATAGGTTGAAAAAAACCTTGTCGTCATGGCAACAACATAATGGCAAACAATCCGCACCAAATATATAATTGAACCGCACATTCATATTCATTTCGATTTTCTATTATTTTTTATATTTAAAATGATTGCAGGCTTTATTATTCATTCAAGATAAAGGGTTTCCTCCTTTTGGCCATTTACATTCTGGCAATGTTATGATGCAAAATGGAGTTGCCAGGTGAGCAAATGGAGTCACTTTTCGCTTTCCTGCCACCCTTTTTGCAGTTTCTATAATAAAAGCTTTCCAGATTGACTGGGTTAGAAAATACGATGCTAGGATACACATCTCGGATCTATCCAATGTTAAGGAAACGCATCAGGGATTGCAAGGAAGCCATCGACACACTTTGCTTCGGTACAATTTTGTTTGCGCACTTTGTTGTTGCATATTTGAGTGCGGTGCAATAGATTATGACACAGTTCTATCTTTTTAGGGCATATTCTATTTGAAATGGCTGCTGCATATGAACTGAATGTTGCTCATCCAACAAGCAAACATTTGCAAGAAATTCAGAGTTATACACAGATTTTGCAGGTGAAGTGCTTGTTTGTGCGGTAAATTGTTCTCGGTGAAGCTTTATGCATGCCTTTTGATTTTTATTCTTGACTTGCTCATTTACTCTTAGGTGCTCAATTTTATATTTGATAATGATGGAAAATACCCGAGTATAAAAGAGGTAGATACATTGATCATTTTGAGAATTTCTCATTTTCGTACAGTTTTCAATTTCCTTTTGAATTTACATTACAGCTATCGTTGTTGGATTTCTTTCGAAATCTCGATCTTCGTGAAATGCGAGGCGCTGGATCGCCAGTGGGTTTTGATATATTGAATTTGAGATGGTGACAATGTGCATGGTTCGTTGCTTAACATATTCAATGTTTTTCAGCCGGTATTTCAGACGAAATTGTCTCAGAGCGTCAAATGTCTCCTAAAGGAGGTCCGTCGGCATCAGCGGTTTCAAAGGTAAAACTCGAAAGCTGAACATGCCATTGATTTTTTTAATCAAATACTCTAGTACATGTACGTCCAAATTTAAAAAAATCCAAGCCCTATAGTAATTGTAAAACGCACGTAAAAATTATTTAATTAATAATGAATCCATATCGGTATCTTATGCTATAACAAAAGGAAAAATTTTCATCGAAATGGCAGAAAATTGATGATGTTTCGTTTGCATTACAGAAACAGCAAGCGTTCACATTCGGCTTCCTCGTTAGAACCAATCGCCACTTGTAAAGAAAAGAGATCAATAGCCGTAAACGACCCAATGTAAGTATATAACAAAAAGCAGATTTATTTTATAAGTTTGTTAAGTCTCCTACATTGCATTTCTGTTTGTCTGTATTTTTTGTTCGCTGTTTTATCATAATTCAGAAATGAGAGGGTAGCATGTTTGCCTTTTCGTTTTCATCCTATGATATTTATTGACGTTTGAAAAAGTGATAATTTATTTATAACGATTTATAGATTTCTAGATCAATAGAAGAAAGCGCTTATTACTTGGTGTATCTCGGAAAGCGACGTCTTGTTTATAAATAAGCATGCGTGTCGCTATATTGGGTGTCTCATAAATAATTTAGCAAAGTGAAACGCCGCGGCGTCACCTCGAACAATTTTTTGGGCGCTTGTTATCGGAAAAAATTGGTGATTTCAAACACGTTTCGTGAGAGAAACCAGTCTTGTAAACATACTGACAAAATTATAAATAGAAAGCCAAAATTTTCATTTTTTGAACTTTTTTTTTTCAATTTTCCAGAGAAATTTGTACAGGCATTCATCGAAATCTCTCGGCCTCTTACACGGCCGCCACCTCTGGTGCCAATTGCTTGGTGGTGTTGGAAAATGGCGACATCAGCAGACCTCTCGGCGTCTCCACCGTGGCAGCATCATCGTCAAACAGACATTGGTCAGATTCTGCCAAATCTACACCGTATAGTTCACTGTTGGACGTGTCCGGCCACCTAATGGCCAGTGCCAATGCCTTGGACGAATATCATACGCCACCGACAACGCCAACCGTCAAAAGCGAGCTGGATTTAACCCGCATCACTACCACTAGAAACAATGGAGCATCAGCATCCCACGAACTCCCAGTGCCAGCCACAACAAATCTACTTCAACAGTGTTTTCAGAAAATCCAAACTACATTTGAAGGCGCTGTGAACAAAGCAGCGTCGAGGGATTCCATTATTTGATGACTGGCCACAGCGCCACAAAAGAAGAGGAAATAAACGACGAATTTTTAATCACGGTTAGAAACGTTTTAAAATAATTAAAAATAAACAAAAACTAGATCAAATAAAAAGTGAAGAAGGAATATTCTAAAGGATACGAGCATAGGGCCTACTCGGTGGCTTCAGTGCTACTACGTAAAATGTGGTCCTGGTTTTATTCGTAATAGCATTTAGATCTTTAAATTAAAGCAACACTATAGGCTCAGGAGGACTGCTCTAGTTCAGGAAATTATTTTTACACATTTTTCAACAAATGGCATGGGAAAAAAAACACAATTAGCAAAAATTCAATTTTCGTTTTTCTCTAGGCATTCGAATGACCCAAACTCGTGTTACTCAAATTTGCATTAAAATTCAGTCAGGGAAATTCAGTCTGGAAAATACGTTCCAGTAAATCAAAGCATCTTCTCCTGAGCCTGTCTGCTTTGTTATTTCATTACCAAATGGAAAAATATATGATTAGCTAGATGCTTTAAGACACGTACGTTGAAGAGTGATAGAGATATTTATTATATGTAGCCTTTAGACGGAGATTTCAGATTTAATTAGTGATAAAAATATGCAATCAGCCGATCAAATAAATTAATGTAGATTTGTAGACCAAAGTTCAAATAATATTTTATCCAAATCCCGAAAAAATCGGATGATATCATAGTTTTTGGGGGAAGCTATACAAGTATAACGGTTCAATATACCGCTAAACCTATCGTTTTATAATGTCCGGCATACATCAACTTTGTCGACAGTGAAATTTTATAACGGATGTAAACAAAGTAATAATTGGTTACAGTTTTTAAGAATTTTAAGACAGTTTACCAGCAAGGCATGGCTTATGAAGCTAATTTTGAAATCGCATATTTTGTGAAATAGAAAAAATTAAACATGCTATATAGGCCTATTAAGTTAGTGCGATGATTATTTCTAAATTTATTCTTGTAAAGTAAAGAAGATTCTGTGCAAAAGATTAAAACATTCCATAAATGAGGCAAATTGGGGTAATATTTTCATATTTTGCCCGAGATTGTAATAGTTTTTCAACCATTGCTTGTAAATAATATTAATTAAATTCATAAAATCAAGTTTCGTAAAAAATACATCGGCATTCGTATTTATTTTGGAAATCCTATTGTCATTTTTGATGATTTCATTCTCTTGTCTAGGTTATTAGGCTATTTGTGTTACCTACCAGGAGTAAAGACGACAGCTTGAACTTAAAAAGTGATTAGTCGAAAATTAAAAACATATTTAAACTTGTTAAGACATGCAGATCGACATAATTGTGCCAGTTCATTTCCTATATTTTCCTCAAAAAATAATATTTGAACAAAATTGTAATTAAAATTTTTAATGGGTTTTATCTTTTTAGAACTCAAATTAATGAAAGGTTTAATTTAATATTTTATATACAAATAACAGGAGGTAACGAAAAGGAAGAACGTTTTCACGAAAAGAGGCGTGGAATACGATTTACGTAAGAAAAAAGGCGGAGCTAATTTGCATTTTATCTGAAAAGGAGGCGGTGCCTTGATTGACACGTGCATTCACCTATGGCGCTTTGGTCTTCGACTTCAGTAAAACATGAATTGTTGAATTTCATATCATCATATCTATGGTATCATTTCTTCGCGCATGTGACAGTTTGCTGTTATTTCCTTTTATTTATTGAATGTTTCAGTCATCTAGAAACCATTGTACGTAATAATGACATCAAATAAGCCTGACCAGAAAACTGAAAATGATTCTAAGGAAGGCGGCGAATTTCAGTGCGAGATGTGCGGATTGAAGGAAAAATACAACTATTTCGGAAGGAAACCGAAGTTTGCACCCAGCTATGTGTAAGTTGCAGATGCCCTCATGTTTTTTAATTCGTGCGATCATTTCAAATGTGCCTGTTTTCAATCAATCGAGTTTTTGTGCCTATTTGTAAAAGCTGCACTTTTCATACTGTTGTCCTTGACTGTACTGAGGCTTCAGAGAGGGTGTAGGAACCTTTAGATCGATCTCAACCAGCTTTCTTGATTGAAACATTGTGTTTTACTTTTAGGTTTCTTGAAGATGTTTATTTGGCAGTCGATCCATTCTCATCACAGTTGGCCCAGAAATCTTTCCTTCTTCTGGGCTCTAACTGCAGTCTTTGTAATGCTGCCATTTGTCAAAGTCCAGTAAGCAATTAGCAATATTGTGTAGTTTTTTATGCGTCCATCTATAATATCAGAGCGTTCAGAAAGTTCTTACATTTATTCCCCAATTTCTTCACAAAGTAAATATTTTTTTGCCATATGTTCTTCTGAACATCTGCCTTGTTAAGGTCTTCAGATTTTGTTTAGGGAAGAGGGAAAGTCCATTTACCAGTGGAATTCTGTTGTTGGATGAAAAGATAAAAATAGCAGCGTAGTCAGGGGTGCCTAAAAGGGCTGTAAACGTCAACATGGGGAAAAAATTCCATTTGTTGCAGAGAATGTAGATCAGCTAGCATAGTCATAACTTTAAAACCTTGCATTTGACACTTCAGCTGTAGTGCGTGTCAATCTCCATGTTTTGTAAGGCTTGATTTTTATTATTCTTGTGTTTTATTAAAGGGATGCAGCTTATTTTTTGCCAAATGGGTTTGCCTGAAATGTGCAAAAATTAATCAGTTTAGTTTCCCCGCAGAAATTCAACAGGTAAATTTATTTATCGAAATCTCTAAAAAATGCATTAATCTCAACCTACTTCTCTGATAACTAAGCAATTTTTTTTACTTTAGGAAATAACGAAGAGGTGTCAGTAATGAACTGAAATTGAAAGTTGAGCATCATGATTTTAATAAGCTTATGTGAATCTGTTCACTGGGCGTGAAATAGGTAAGGATTTTTTTTTCGTTCACTTTATTCTTAAAATCAGAGAATGAACATACACCTATAATTTGACCTTCTGTGTGAATCAAAAATGCGTGACAAAGAAGTTTGGGCAATGTCGATGAGAAATTGGTCAATTAGATGTGAAGGCCATCTGCAAGGCCATCATTGTTTCGGCTTTTGTTTGTGCTTGAATGTGCATCAGATCAAAATTGATTGTGAATAATAAGGCATAAGGGTTGAGTTTGTCATGATTTTAAACCTTGGCCTGTAACCTGTTTAATGTTTCTACTTACATTCATGTGACTTCATATCCTGGAGTGTTTTTTTGAATATTTGTAATTCTATGAAATTGTTTACGTATTGTTTCTAAAAACGTACTTTTCAGGTGAATTGCTTAAGGTCATTTCACGTAACTTTCCAATGCTACATTTACATATATGTGTGAATTCTGATGCATGCAAGGTTGAGGTCAGGGCAGACCAATCAAATGCAAGTTTGAGCTTTCATTGGACCATTCGTCAAATATGTTTTTTTAAATGATTTACCATAAAATAATAAAGAGATTGGTGTATGTGGATGCAAGTGGTACAATGAGAAGGATGTTGGTCGTAATCGTTCTTCTCGCATTTCAGTATGGTGCTGATGTAGGTAAGTTGCAACAAGTCTTCTTCGAACCATTCAATTTATTACGGTTTTTATAAGTATTCTAAGAATTGTCAAATTTGTTGGCGTCCTGGCTAATTAGCCTTGAAACGTTGTTTGCCTTCAAAAAATACTGGCCTTGGTGAGCTGAAAGAAGGAATAATCATTGAATCATACATTGAAAAAGAAATGACATGGATATTACATCCCTAATTTAAATTTATTACAGGAAATTTTTGACAAATGTTGTTGTGTGAAATTTTATGAAGTTGAGGCTGTTTACAGACAAAAAAATCGAAAAATAACTTTCTATTTTTTTTCTCAGATTCTTTTGAGCTTTATTCTCCAAAATCGGCCATGTGTTGCCGAGGCAAAGTACTTTTTCGTGGCGAAAATGAATTTTCGCTGTGTTGTGGAAATTCTGTGTTCGACACGAGGCATGAAATGTGCTGTGGCCAGAAGGTGTTTAAAGTACCCCGCGAGGAATCAAAGGACGATGAAGCTTCTCCAGGCAGATCAAAAAGCCATGGCTGCTGTGGTCAGTCGCTATTCAATTTTAAAAATCAGATGTGTTGCGGAGGCAAACTAATCAAGAAACCACTGGATGACGAGGGCAATCCATCTGGCTCTTTTTCTTGTTGTGGAAACAAGATTTACAATATCAGTGAGGAGGATTGTTGCAGAGGAAAAATTCTATCCAAAACAAAGGCGAGTGAAGGATGCTGCGGTGAAAAAATTGTCGATTATTCTGAAAATCTTTGCTGCCATAACATTTTCACCAGTGACTCAGAAACGCCCCAGGTGCATCCATTTGAGCAACCAGATGAAAGCTGCTGTGGAAGAAAGAAAATCAGTCTGAAAAATGAAATATGTTGCAATAAGAACATAATCCAAATAACAGGAAATTTGGAGCAAAGGTAAAACATAGTCAAAATTTGAATGCCTAAATACGAACATACTAAATCTCACATTACTAGACAATTATGCGAACAGTTACATTTCACAATTGTTGGATAAATTTGAAATGTTAAGGTTACAAAATTGCTTATTTCAGGTCGAGACATGCTTGTTGTGGTGACAAATTATGGCTAATCGATGCATCTGAAATGTGCTGCAAAGGGAAAGTCCTTCCACGCAAGAGCGTGCATGAAATTTGCTGTGGCGATGCATCGTATGACATCAACACCGAGATTTGCTGTGACGGACAGATCTTGCAAATGCGAAGTAACAACACTTCTTGCTGTGGTACTCGGGCGTATAATGCCAACAAAGAGACATGTTGTTATGGAAGTCTGACAATCGTGCCTCTGGAAAATGAAGACAGCACACGGTGTTGCGAGTGAAAGGTTTTTTTTGCTTTACCGATAAATATTATTTTTGTGTTGTGTACATTTAAAGCTTCATTTTTAAAATTTACTTTTATATTTCTTTCCATTCATTTGCTAAGCAAATAATCTATACAAAGAATTTACATACTTGCTGCTTTTACTGTAAATGCTGATTAATTTTGATATTATTTATATAATAGTCTCACATGCAACTACTAGCAATTGTGCCCATTCTTAGCTTTTATATTTTATAAATTTGTCATACATATACTATGATGTACAGTTATTTTTATATTGTCGTGCATGTTGGTATGACAAAATTAAATTGAAAACAATCCGAGTGAATTGATCGTCTATTAGATAAAATGGTAGACAATTTCTGTATGATAGTCCACATAAAGACAGAATGTTTACGTTCCCACATGAATCATGACTAGAACAATTACCGAAGCTTATATGCACATCGTTCTCGGACTTCTGTTGGATTTGCTGATAAATGAGTACGATGATTACTGCATTTTACAGATTCATGGTTAGTTTTAAAGATATTTTTGATAAAATATCCGAAAATTTTGTGGTTGAACACGTTTGAATTTTACCGCCACAATCTACTGAGAGTGGGTGTGGCTTTACGGTGACTTGATTTGTAGATATCAGATGTGTGGTTATGTGCACGCCCAGCCAATGGGGAAGAATGATGTTCGAGAGTGATTTCCTCTACAGTCTGGCAACATTTCTTCGCGCGTGCGTGGTGGAACATCGTTCAGATTCCAGTTTTCCGAGTTTTTTCGTTCGGGTAAAAATTTTCATTTTTCGCCATTGAAAATATGTTAAGAATCGGTTCAAATCGGATGTTAATCGCGCGCTCCACTTAGGATTCAGGTGACTATATATCGGGTGGTTGTGCTCCGCCATGAATAAGAACAAGAATGCTTATGATGGAAAAATCGCAGGGCTTTACGATTTAGAAGATACGTTGGGTCGAGGCCATTTTGCTTGCGTCAAATTGGCTAGGCATGTTTTCACTGGCGAAAAAGTTGCCGTCAAAGTAATTGATAAGACGAAGTTAGACGAGGTCTCGAGAAACCATTTATTCCAGGAGGTGAGATGCATGAAATTGGTGCAGCACCCCAATGTGGTACGCTTGTACGAGGTGATAGACACCCAGACAAAATTGTATTTGATATTGGAACTGGGCGACGGTGGCGACATGTACGATTACATCATGAAGCACGAGAAGGGCCTGGACGAGGACTCGGCCAAGAAGTACTTCCGGCAGATAGTCCATGCCATTTCTTACTGTCACCGGCTGCACGTCGTTCACAGGGATCTCAAGCCCGAGAATGTGGTCTTCTTCGAGAAACTGGGAATGGTCAAGCTGACCGACTTTGGTTTCAGCAACAGATTTTGTCCAGGGCAGAAATTGGAGACGTCATGTGGCTCGCTGGCTTATTCGGCACCGGAAATACTACTTGGAGACTTGTACGATGCACCTGCAGTTGGTAAGACTAATACAGCACCTCTACCTTAGGGTCAGGCAATTTGCGAATAATAAGCCGAAGCAACGAATCGGCAGAGGTGGCTAAAATGTCATCGTGCATGATGGCACATTGTTAAATTATAGCTCAATTAATCTCATGAAGGCTTTCTGAGATTTTGGCTCTTCAAGAACTTACCGGAACGTTGCCTCGGCTAATTATCTTTGAATTGTTAAACGTGTCACTGGCAGAACTGGTGTTACTGCGTGTAATTGTAGATTTTAGTCTTGGGCAAAATGCAAATGTACGTCTATGAAGAAACCTAGAGTTTTTCGTTTATGTATTGCATTTCGAGAATTTAGCCTACCATGAGAGCACAGCCCAGCTTCTTTCTGTTGTGTAAGTTGCCTACTTGCGAAGCGAATATCATTAAAAATGTAGGGATGGCAGTTTTTTTTATTAGGCCTGGTATTTTATCCAATTCTAAAGCCACGCTTTATGGGTTGTGTGACTGACACCTAAACCATGCTTAGAAAATATAGTAGTGATATTCATATCACTACTGTATGTCATGAATAATTGGATGGTGATTAGATTACCATGTAAAGTTTAACACAACAAACCTATATGCTGATGCGACCATTTTGTTGTCAAATTTGGCTGATGAATTTAAAAGTCCAGTTAGTAGACCTGGTTATGCCGGTGATATTTCAAATTAACTGAAAGTAAAAACAACGCATTGTAGTCTATCACAACGTTTGTATATTGGTAGAACAATGTGCAAGCTCAATGTTATTGGTTTGTTTTCTAATTCATAAAATGTTTAATTGTTAGCTCTTGATCGTATTATAGGGTCTAGATTAATGTCATGATTGTAACATTAATCCGGTTGCCGCTAGTTTTAATTGCATGACCTTGCAGAGGCTCAGTCAGTCAATTCTAGATTTTACATTGTTTTATTGCAAAAACAAACTAGGCCAAGCCCACGAATGTGGGTGATTGTGACAGCAATTTTCAACCTAGCGGTTTTCTTGTCGTTTGATTACCGATCTGCACCCGTTAGAAAAGGCAATGCAGTAGGCTGTTACGAATTCAGTTGACCTTGTTAGCAGGGCCTCAATGTTAGGCACCACCTTCCTCTGTGAATATTTATTTGGAGTGATAACATTTAACAGGTTTATTTCTAATGCCACTCACTCTTCTCAATTTGCAGACGTTTGGAGTTTGGGTGTAATTTTATTCATGCTGGTTTGTGGTCAAGCACCATTTCAGGAGGCCAACGACAGCGAAACCCTCACAATGATTATGGACTGTAAATATACCATTCCATCCCACGTTTCAGCTGAATGTACCAGGTGAGCTTGCCTGTATGCATAGCCTACATTGTGCCAGAAAATGATAGGCCAGATAATAAAGTAAACTATAATCTGGAAATACATAACTTGTTTCTAGACTTATTGGAAAAATGCTTATAAGAGATCCCGAAAAGCGAGCATCCCTTGAGGAAATTGCGACTGACCCTTGGCTGGAATCGATTACCAATGTCCAGTATGCCGACTACTTGCCACTAGTGTCCCGGGAGCATCTTTCTGAAGAAGATCATACTCATATCATTCAGAAAATGGTCACTGGAAATATTGCTGTACAAGAAGAAATCTTAAGGTAACTTTTTCTTAGTTGTTTTTCTGCTGGAAATGAATTGCTATTAGTGCTTTTAATTTTTCCACTACTTGTAAGCATACCAAATATTTGTACACTCAATGCAAACAAATTTGCAGGTTGCTGTATTTTGTTTAAATACTTCATTTCCTAGTTTATTAATTGTAATATGTTCATGGCTTAATCTTCTAACGTTTGCCTTAATTCCCCAAGTACATGTATGTCATATTGTATTCACTTTTTTATTTTATTCAGTGCTTTGGACAAAAATGCTTACAATCACATTACTGCCACTTACTACCTATTGGCTGAAAGAAAGCTGAGAGCATTAAGGCAGGAACGAGCAAAGCTGCTAAATGCATCTCACGTGTCCAATTTGTCAGCGCTAGCAATTTCACCAAGGTAAGGGACTGCTTTTTGTTCAGAATCAAAGATCGTCTGTTTGATATTGTCATTTTGAAGCCCAGGAATCCAATGCGGCAAATTCATTTACTTTGGGCTAGGCTAGCCTTGTTGTTGAAAATATACTATTATAGGAGGAATACTTTAGAACGAAACAGAGCTCGTGCCTTAGCTACTGTAAAATATAGTCAAGTTGTGTCTTTGTCAAATATTAGTACTTAAGAGTTTTAAACCCTTGAATGTGTTCTGACCCTACATCACTCCCCTCCCCCCCCCCATATTCCCTGATCTGAATTTAATCGAGCTTGTTGGTTTTACTATCAGGAATCCAATGAATCCTGCTTGCCCTCCAGTTGAGCCTAGCTTACCAAGGACCGTCGATAGTTTGTTGTCGCCGCAAGAAACAAGACGGAGGTTGGCATCGCCGAGTGCCATTCCAACAATGCTGGAATCTTTGCAAAGCCTTCGCAAGCGTACTGGAAAGCAAACATGCACTCGTTTTGTTCCATCGATCATAGACAACGAAACGATAGTGCCGACGCCAGGGAGTCCATCTGATGCCGGCACTCATAAACTGCGAAATTTCGAAGACCCGAAAAACGATACCTTCAAAAGTCTGGATTTAAGGAAAAAGAAGCGCTTGAGTGCGGACTTGGAGCGCCACGTTACTATCGCGGCCAACGAACGAGTAGAAGCCGACGAGGATGGTGTTGCGGTTACGCACGGATCTAAAGAACTCCCCCCTTCGACTTCCATGAAGCCGAACAAATTCAAACCGATAACATCACCGAATAACCGCAAGCTCCATTCCGTGCGTAGCTCGCCCCAGCTGACGCTCAATGAGATCTACGAGGAGGCCGAGTCTGATGGCGATGCAACCATAGCCTCCAAGTTTCTCGCCTCCTGCATCTCCAATTCGACGTCGTCTTCACCGGCCTCCCGCGTGCTCAAGACTCACCAGTCGGTGACCTCACCAGTTGTTCAACGCAAGTACGAGCAGCGGCGGGTCTACACAAAGTCACGCACGGCCAGTTGCAGCAGCTCCGATGCCAGCGATGACGATACTGACCAGCGGAAGAGAAAAGCGGAGAAGCTGCGACTTATGCCGGGGTGGCGTGACGGGAAAAATAAGGATGACGACGACGATGGCGGCGACCAGGGCAGCAATGGTGCTGGGCCACAGGCAGGCAGTGACGCGGCTGGAAATGTTACCGGCTCGACATCGGGCGAAAAACCGCCTGGGGCCACACCGCCGAGAAATCCACCGACAACCGGCGGAAATCAGCGGTGCGGCATTCCAGACCAGGAACCCTCTTTAGACAACACGGCAACGGTTTCCATCTGCCGCGCAATTGCCACGGGGAGTTCAAGCTCGCCAGATCTGCCCACGGCCATCGAGTGCGAGGCAGAAGAGCGCCACCCGGTGTCTTGCATCAACGGGATACTAGTGAATTCCCATTTACGGAAAGCCGAGGAACTACGGCACAAGTGGGGGGCGTCACCTTCGGCCTCGGAATCCTCGTCACCGATGTATTCCCACTCCCGCTCGCCGGCGTCCATAGCACGGAGTGTGGCTGACTCGGCGTCGCCACCACCGTCACCCCTCAGCACGCCCAACATCACGAGCTTGCGGCAGTCCAAGACACTGAACCAGCTTAACCGTTTCATCTCCTCGCCAACGGCGGCACTACTCGGAAGCCCGTTGGACCTCGGCGGCAAAGAAAACGGCAGCGGGGGACTCAGCCAGCACTGTTCGGGCCCGCTCCACCTTCTTAACTTACGGCGACCGGGCAAGTGGAGACCGCCGTCGTATCCGGTCACGGCTTCGTCGGCTTCGATGATCGCGGCCACTGCCGAAGCTGCCACCAACGGCGATACCCCCAGGACTAATCAGTACAAACATAGCTTGTACAGACTCTTGAAACATACTCCTCACTTAGCACCCAAGCGATGGGACATCAATCGAAACGGACTGAACGGGGGTGCGCCCAACGGTGTCAGTTGTAGTTCTGAACGGGCGTCACAGTACAGCGTGGGACTGCGGGTCGGTTCTACCTCCCCAACGGCGTCGTCGCACTCCAAATGTTGCAGCCTGTGCTGACCCGGCTCGCTTTACTTAACTCTATAAATGGAAGCCCTCCCGTGTCTCCTTCTCGCATTGCCCGGATGTTTTAGTTTGTCTCAGTGTTAGTGCAGGAAAATCTCAAAGGACCCGTCGGCGACGAACGATTGATACGATATGTTGCGTTCTGTGGTGGGACATTTGGTGTCACTCTCACTCGGAAACGCAGGCCTTGTCGTTCGCTTGCTTGGGAGTGACGTGCTGCACCCTTTTTTTAACTATCGCCAAACATCCAAACCTGGATCGAATCTCAAACGTAGTATTTGTGACTTCTGATGTCTGTTGATATCGCTTTAAAGATGCGTCGCGTGTACGATAGCAGTTTTAGTGAGTAATTTTGGTGGCGAAGCTCGAATTTGATGATAGGCAGTGCAATTCAGTTGGGACGTGGCTCGATGGTGCCACATCTGAGGTGTTTTTTTTTGCAGTTTGAGTACAGCTGTAAGCGCCATTTGAGGCATGGCAATATCAGTTCAGTTGTGCTGGCATCTCTGTCGAGGCACTTTTTTCTCAGACCAGCCATTTTTTCCAACATCCGACAAAGGATGGCTTTTCAATGAGATTTTAACGATTGTTTTTTATATTTTTTTCCAAAGAGTTCGGGGAGATAAATCCGTTATTGTTTTGGCAACGGAACCCCGTCGTGTAGTATTTGAGTATCTAGACGTATCTGTTTTTGGACATGTGACGCGTGGCGACGCTATTATTTTTTTCCCTCTCGCCCTTCAACTGTTAATTTTTTTCGGAAAATCCCAGCTGTTTTTAGCATTTGTTGAATGTTATAACTATAATAATATTAATACAATCTATTATCGTGAGTGTTAACACTTCGCAGAATTCTAGTGATATTCACACGTACAGGCATATAAAGAGATCTTAGAGAATACGAATTATTTATATATATAAATATATATTATATAATAATCTATTAAACATATTATGTGTACGTGTGTAGGGAAGAGGGATTGAAGGATCGCGTTAGCCTAGGAACGGTGTCAATCACCATTTTAAAATATCGCCCTCTCGTCCTTATCACCCCCACCTCACTCTCGATCATTATTTATTTAATTTCTATCCGTTCATCAGTCATAGAGCCCCTCCAAAGAAACCATCATTTGCCAGCCACCGGTCTCTGTTATAAGTTAATGTTATGTTCAAAATGGCCTGAATCCAGCGAAATTAAAAATACGAAAAATAGGTGTGATAGATCCATAGAATTGCAGTGCGAAATGTTGAAGTAGCATGAAAATCTGCTTTTCAAACTGTTTCCAAAAAAGATACCACAAACATGGCATAATACATTTTGGCTTGTTTCATGGAAGATTTTTCTGTTCTAATGGGCTTTTTAAAACAAACGCTTTGCTTAGACTATGCATGCATCTTAAAAATAGTATTTGTTAATCTTCTCAAATTCACATCAATCGAACATACTTCTAATCCTTCCGGATAGGCAGGCATACCAAGATTTTTTTACCTTTCTCATCAGTGAGAAAGTAGCTTTTATCATAACTCGTCATTTATTTTAATGATGTAATTCTAAAGTAATATGAAGTTCTACGAGATAACTTAAGGCAATTTAAAGCAATTAAGTGGTAAGCATATCATTTCATTTTGACGTCGCATCACATGACAGATGTGGCTTTGGTATGTTGAAGATGTGTTGCTGAAATTGCTTCAACATTTGGCTGTATGTAGAGCGATTCATTATCTTTTAAATCATTGGTAATCTGAAAGAAGCTCCTTTTATGTTAGGATGTGACTCAGTTTCATTTCCTTTTTATTTCCAATTACTTTAACATTCGGATTTGATTATGGTTCGATTTCCTTTCCCATCAATTCAAAAGATGAACCCCTTCCATTCCCCCTCAACAATAAAAAATTAATGTAGCCCTCAGCTTGACTGCAGTTCCACTATTCACTAACGTTAATATGGACCAATCACAATTACAGCAATCGTGTTAGACCAGTGTTTTTTCGTCTAACTTTTGTTTCAAATTGTAATTCCAACAATCTGTGGTTATTGCCACATTATCTTTATAGTTTGCACAGTCACATTTGTAAAGTGCACTAATCATGTCTCATGAGTTCTGCTTGGAGCCTATTTGAGCCAGGTGCATTATTACGACTTTGGTAACCCACAGTAAGGATGTGTCATAACGTGATGATCATCGGCATACTTCCATAGACATAATGATTTCAATTTGTAGGAGAAAGTAAATAATGGCAATAAGTTAGCTCCCATTTTCTTTGATGTTTAGCCTAGGACCAAATTGTTGCTAGTCAGAACCACAGCCGAATCCTGCATTTTCAGTAGGTCGTCAGTTATAGCCAAATTTCTATTATTTTCTAGAACGGCATCAACTTGGACAAGATGATGCAGCCTTTTTTTTTCTTGATCGCATTCACTTTGTCAGACCTTCCCAGTCTTCTCTGCCCCCTCCTGTCATTGTTTTTTTTGTTTCCTCCCAATCGAGTTAAATGAAGAGATTTTGTGTAATATAGAATTTAACGGATAGGTATTATTAAACTATTGTTAGATATTACTTGAGCTGCCCCTTCCCTTCATTGCGACCCTTTTGTAATAAAAATCAACAATCCAATTTCTAAGCAAATATTATTTTCTTAGACTTACATACTGAATGCAAAAACAAAAAATGCTCTACACTTCACATATTTTTAACAAACATGCTGAACGTTTTGAACTAATTCGGAATTTTTAAGGTTGGCATGTTTCAAAAAATTATGGAACAAAACTACATGTAGTTTTAATCAAAATCTTAATGGTTGGATAAATTCCTTCATCTAATGGTTATGTTCAATCGCTCCTTTGCAGTTTCTGCAATCTGCTGATGAATTGTGTTGACTTCCTTCTGAGTTAAGGTACGTTCCATGTGCCTGTATGTGATGCGGTAGCAATGACTCCTTTGCTTATTCTTAGGATTAACAAAATTGTCAACCAAAGAAATTTTCTCAATAACGTCACTGCCCACATTTCTTGCAATATCCAAAAAATCGTTGGATTCGAAGTCCTCGGGTATCCAAAACGACATATCACAATAGCACTGAGGGTAAATGCTGATTGGCTGCGAAAAATAAAATGTTCAAGAACGACATAACGCAACACAACTGGAATGACCGTTGGAACATCCAAGTTACCTTATAGACAATTGTTGCGTTAACATCATCAGTTTCAAATTGAGACAAAAACCCACTATCTCGACTCCAGAACAGACGAACATCGGGAATATCTGTCAGTAGAGGAAATTAGAAGAATGTTACAACATTCGAAATAGGAAGAATATGTGAAGGACTTGAATTATCTACTTACAAAAAAGCTTCATGGCAAGCCTTTCTAGCCCAAATCCAAATGCCCAACCAATTTTATTTGTGGCCCCAGCTGCAATACAGTAAGTAAAATGTTATTTTGGATTTCAAAATGTTGACAGTATTTCAGGTTAGAAAACGAGTCTGCTTTCTGACCGTTTTCAAGCAATTTGTGTTCCACGATTCCACAGCCTAAAACCTCCATCCAGTCTTCATTGTAAAATATTTCAAGCTCCCATGATGGATGGGTGAAAGGAAAATAGGTTTCTACCCAACGCCATTTGGTTTCTGCGCCAAATAAAGCTCGAGCCATTCCCTCAATACACTGCTTCATGTCAGTTTCCATGAGAATTACTGCTTCGGAAGTGTGCAGGGCTTGCTTGGAACTTGTGCGCTCGCCATTCTCAAATATTCCAGTACTGTTCTTGACATCAAGCCTCTGCTCCAGCTTGGACAGTATAAAAAACACTATTGAGAATTAATGACCCAGCATGCATCCTATGATGCGCTACAGAAATGCGATTTGAACAAATGCTTTTATAATATTGTAGGTATACGTGTCGACATGATGGGCAGAATACCTCATTTATGTTACAGAGCCGAACACCTTCCATCTGATGGAAGGCTGGATAGTGCGAAGCATCTATTTCGTCTCTGCGATACACGTCTCCTACAACCAAGAAATTGTCCAAGCCAGACCGGATGAGGTCAACCTGATGAGCTGATGTGTGCGATCTAAGGAGAATACTCTTGTTGAGATAGTACGTGTCCGACTTTTTCCGACTGGGATGGTCAGCGGGGACTAGTAACGAATCAAAGTTTTGCTCCAATGTCACTACAGGACTTAGTCTTTCATGAATAGAAAACAGCGGATTTCCTCGACTATTCTTGAAGTGTTCATAAAAGTAATTGATGATGCGTTGCTTGATCAAGCAGAGGGGGTGGTGTTTCTGGAGGTGCAAATTACGCCCCGTCAACGCAAGTAACTTGTCACTGACATTCGTCCAGCTATCTATATCGTATGTGATATTATTGACAGTTATTTTGTCCTTGTTACTAGCCACTGGGGATGTGTGATATTGACACGAAATGTGGCGAACTGCTTTGAATGAAAGCAACTCTTTCATAGACCGACGAAATAAAACCGGTTTCCATGCCAGGATTCTCATTCTGCAAATACAAAATGAGCAAACGATATACAGTATGTCGTCAGCCAACTTTATTTTATGAAATTTTGCTACAAAACGTTTTGCACGACAGAAAGAAACCGGCAAAAACTTTTAGGCCTAACCTACCTGTTGCAACAAAACTACGCTAGATGGCGACACCCGCGCCAAACTCTACAGCGCTTCCACTAAAGTTTTATTGCCGAGCATGAACTGGTTTCGCAAGAAGTTTGTAGTTTCTTCAGGACGCGCAATCAAATTTGCGAAAATGAATCATTTTCATCGTCACCTGACCTGATGATGATCTCAGAAAATGTGAAGACTGATACGTTGAGTTTATTTACTTTTCTATAAAGTTTATTCAGCTACTTACGATTTCAAGTGTAAAACGCGAGCCCATGGAACTTTCCGTGCTAGTTGGTCTTGAGCTGTCGAAATGTGCTTCTGAATTTGACTTCTGGAATCCAGCTCTTGGCAATCTGTGACAGCGTGACTTATCCAAGGATCAATATGCAAGGTGAGTAATACATTTGGTAGCAAGCTTCAGATTATTTCAGTTTTAAAGGATTTGAGATATAGTCACATCGACCGAGGGAATTGGCAATATATCATATTCGTATATAAGTATGGCCTTGAGGCATACACGTATCCAATATCTAGTCTTTGAAGACTAGGATCAGATCTGGCATTCGTTTTTGTGGAAAACCACAAAAAGCCAAAATCAGAATTGAAAATCTAGGAATTAACCCAGCTCTTCTGAATGAATGCATGGGAAAACCATTCACAATAATCTTGAGGCCAAGTCTTGAGGAAAATGTAATTCATTTTCATTGGTCACGGCAATTGCCGTTCCTGACCATCCTGTCTTATGATGTCATTGATAAAAGGTACTGAAAAATGTGAAACTTATCCTCCACTGACAACAATGGGTTTGGACCAAGGCGCCCTAGCAAAGGCCAACTAACATAGACTTACGTATGATGGAAATAAATGTATGTTTTCAGTACCACGATTTAAAATCTTCCAGTATAAAAAGTATACGTTAATTTCCAACAGGAAATAAAATCACCCATCCACTTCCAGAGAACTACAGAACTTAAGCCACAAGTATTTGTTTCCCTGGAAGAATTGAATAAGTTGTTCCATAGTTTTGAAATCGGTAAATGTTTCATAACTTGCTCAAGTATTTGTTATTTGCCATTTTAAGTGATTGGCGCTATTAACAGGCGTGTGGGTGTCAAACAAATCTGAGGTTCTGCATAATCAGATGTTTAATTGAACGTGTTCTGGCGCATGTGTCAAGTGTATACGCCAGATGGTGGATTACTTCCTTCGCCAGTTTCATTCTGCTGTTTTCTCCAGGTCCTGTCTAGGCAGTTTTGTTGCCAGGATCCTAGCCAAAGTAGGTTGGGATTATTTTTAGCTTGATCACACGTGAATGCGAGCCAAATTTTGTGCTGAATCCAGAAGCCCACACTTGACCCACATTCCTGGACCTGCTGCTACACCACTTCTTGGCATAGGATACCGTGCACACTCACGCATCCAAGGCAGCAGCGGACCTTACAGCTTTCTTTTGAAAATCTGTTCGCGAATAGCTCGAATGCTTTTGGTCTCCTTGTCGAGGAGATGCAGATAGGAGCTGTAATGTGGCTTCCAGGTGTACGCCGCTTCTATTTGTTATCAGATAGAATGTGATAGGCGTATATTTAACGGATACATCTGTGGATTTGGATAGTTTGTAATCCAGAAGCCCGGTTTTGTGTAAGCGTTGTGAATTGTGCTTTGCTTTATGTCTTTTTTACATTTGTGGCTTCTGCCTAGTCTGATGTTTTAATAAATTCGCATATAGCTGATATCAATACGAGCATGATGAAATAGCTAAATGTTGACAATGGCGTCAAGGTATCAATACCGTTATCGTGATTTTGCCAATGCCTTTTTAAGGGAAAAAATAGTGAGCGTTGGATCACTGGATTTAGAACAGATGGAGATTTTAACACGGTTTTTTCGAAAGTTTGATCTTTGATTTTCGCATTCCCTTATACTGAGATAGTCCAAGAAGTTGGTCTATCTTGGCGCCAGTAGTCTCGACAAGTGTGCTTGTGCCGGTTGTTATTTTCCAAGAATCTTTTTTGGTTTAAAAATAAATCCATCCGGATTTGGGAATTAACTGCACTGAAATATCTATATTTTTGGACCACATTTCTTTATTGCTACCGTAGCTGTAAATGGGCTTATCAATGAATAATCCGGTTTATGATACGCAGTAATGAAACTTGGAGGGAATAAAGGGAGTGGCTTGATATTTTCTATCTTGATATTAAAGTATGAAATTTATGTTGATCACACTTTTGGATTAGGCTACTTCTGGAACGTTTGCCTTTATGTCAGGTCCTGCTTTCATATACATATATCTGCAAAGTTTTTATGTAACTCTATGTCGTTTCTGCCTCACACTAAGGTTTGCATTCAAGACAAACTGTTATTTTCATTTCCAAAAAAAAAATTGAATCACTTGCGTCAGATTGCCAAGCATTGGCCCAGAAATCAATTGATGGTATTTCTAGGCCTAGTAACATTTTTATTTAATGAGCCTATCGAATTACCGTGTCGATATAATTCTTATTGGTAGTGCAGGTGATTTAATGTTTTATGGTGAATGTAAGTGAATTCAAGGTCAGCCAATTGTAATGTTTAACAATCAGGGTTTTATAGTACTCGTTTTGCTGCAATGCCCAGCAACTGGTTGAATGAAATTAAAAACGAAATTGGGCCATGCCATTCGAAGTTCCCCTTCCCCCCTCTCTTCCCAGTGATAATAGCCTAATAATAATGATGGATTTTAGATTGTATTTTGAATGTACACTCAATCCGTCATTTTGGCATTTTGTCAAGTAGGAGCGTTTTCTTAGCTTGAACCGAAAAGGAAATTCTGCATTGCTGCCAGACTTATTTGCTGTTTGTTTTGTATCGCCTGTAGGCAAAGTGAAGCCCGTGATTTCTCCTAAGCCCAAGATCCAGCCAGGATCCGCCTTGTCGTATCGGCCTGGACGACCTCTGGTAAGGACTTTGGCTGTAAAGAGACAGAGCCAGAAGCCTTGGACTGCACAGGACGAGGAGGAAGACAACAAGCAAAGGTACGTTTCAGCCTCGGTAAGCTGCATTGATTATTATCGTGGGAATTGTCAGAGGCGCGCACATTTGGGACAGCCGACATGGAAAAAACGGCAACTTTGGTTGTTGACTTTCTGCCAACTGGCAGTTGGCCGAATTTCAACTTTTTATAAAGGGAAATGCTGTAACGTGTAAAAAGGGTATGTTATCAGTGTCTGATAACAGAGTAATTGTTGGTAGAACACTAATGCAAATTGAGCCTGTTTAGAAAAATGCTTAGTATCGCAAAATTGCTAAGTCTGATAAGGGCTAACTTACAAATTGGTAAAGCAGGACTTGTCTTCAGCAATATACTAGCAATTTCTGTAGTCCAGGGAAAACTAGGTGTTTTGAGTTTCAAGTAATTGGTGAGCGAGAAATAGCCGCATAGAATACAAATTAAACGCCCTTTAAAACGTCGGTATGTTAATGTCCTTTGCCGTACAAATTATAGGACAGACTGAAAGCCGTGAGAGGCTTTATGAGTTAAACTTCTTTGTATTGCGGCCGTAGCAGAATTAAAAACTAATTATTATTCCAATTATCTGTTTATGTAATTAGTTTCTCGTTATTGTCGGCTTCTAAAAATTTGGGTCAAACAGGACAGGACCTGTTGTCAAACTCTTCGTTTGTCTCTAAACTATATTCTTTTGCTCTTTGTTTTTGTCATTGTTTACATGTATGTCCAGTAAAACAAGCGACTTCCTGTATTTTGCATTCCATGCATTATTGGTTATTGTCTTTCTAAGGTCTGTTGCCTGCTTTGTAGACGTGGTCCACTTTTGTCTTATTTCTTCACACGCTGCATCGCGACGCAGCAACTATGCCCGGTAATTGCTGATTTCCTAAGCCTGATTTTCTGAAATTCTTTGACTTTCACGTTTGCTTCCACCTGTATCGTCCCTCGTTTCACTCTTGCATCACCCTTTGCTTTGCAATGTCTCCTTCATATCGTAGTCTTTTTGCATTTCGACAATGTGCACCTGGCTTTGAGGTTATAACTGGTCTTATTAGCCAGTATCATTTACAAAAACTCAAAAACCTAACTGTGCATTTGGTCTCAACGAGAATGTTTATTATGGGCCTATATCACGTACAGGTATATCCTCAACAAACTACTGTATGTGAAAGGGTGATAGTGCATTAGAAAATTGAAAAAGCAGAAGCTGCTGAATTGCAAAGGTGTGGCCTTTTTGCTGTAATCAAAAAGAAAACCCATTTTACATCAAATTATTAAACTCAATTTCATGAATAGAAATATACATGTACACATTTGGTGCATTTCATGAGGAACGTTTGTGACTTTGCCACATTAGAAAACACTATTGTTGTATATTTACTGAGATTTATAATAAGGATAATGAACCCCAGCATTTTAACTTCTGCGATCAGCCCTGGAACTCAAATCTATTGGCCTGGTTATTTTCATGAGAACCTTTTCAAGGTCGTCTAAAGTCCGCGGAAGTTGATTTGAATAGCACTCACCAAATCATATTTTTAAGTGCCATTTTTGAGTGTCATTGCTACTGTCGACATCAGTTTATTAGCATCTTAAATAACGAGATGAAACGATGTGTGAAACACCGCAAGGCCTACGTGTTGCAACACGTTTCGGTTTTACTTTATTTTCCAAGCTTGTGCAGTCGATGGAAATATTCAGGGTGCTTCATTGCACCGAATCACCTTAGTGAAGCGTGAATTTCTGAATTACTTTTTCAAAATGGAAGTCAGTTCTCGATCCGATGATGTGAGAACTCATTGCAAGGCAGAGATTCCCATTTTACCCTCCATCCACAACCCACGAAGGGTGAGCTTAATGTCTGTGCCTGATTTGCTTTAGCCGTCGGTATTCTAAAGAAGCCGCCACATCCGGATCCACCACCGACACTCGATCGAGTGAAGCCTCCCAGGCCACCCAAGCCGAAGCGAGGGATTCCTCCTCCGCCGCCGCGGGTTCTGGAAGCGACAAGAAGCAAAGACGCCCACCCCGCGGACGAGGATGAGCCCACCACGGAGGAGTCGTACGACTACAAGGACATCGATTTCGCCTCGGACATCTTCGACTGGAGAATTCCGCCTCCCCGCCCGAAACCACCGCGGCTGCAGGCCAACGGAGTCGCTCACAAAGTTTCCGACAGCGTACCGGTAGTGGTAAGCCAGACGCCGGCCGTGGCCTTTGACACGAGTCCTAGCGCCGTAGAACAGAGACTCGAACCCGTAGACGAAGAAGAGAGGAACAGGGCAGAGCCGGCTACGGAAGCCGGTGAAACGGGGGCGTTGGCAGACAAGAGAGACAAGCTCGCTGTTTTCTTGGCAGAACACGAAGGCAAGGAACTGACCATGGAAGACGTGAGGCAGCTGGAACTTCTGCTGGACGAAGCTGAGGGCGTGGTAAGAGAACACGAATATGACCAGGACCACGACCACATCAGCGAGGGAACGGACGACGCCTACGTCAAGGATGATGCGGGAAGCCAAGAGTATGATGGGGAAGCCGACGAAAGCAGCACCGTGATGCAGACGTGCAACGGGGACGGCATGCGGCACAACGGGGAGCCGCACAGCACCGGCAAGGTGCGGTTCAGCGACGAAAACTGCTCCGGAGACCTCCGCGGCGAAATTCCCGACGAGGACCCGGTGCGACACGCCGACTACGGCATCATGCAGTTCTTCCACGCCGGTGGCAAAAAGGGCAAGAAATCCAGCAAGGCCAAGGACTCGGGCATGTACGAGCCCGTGGGCCGACAGGACCTGCGCTTCGTCCGCCCGGACATGAGCGGCTACAAGCCTCCGGAGCCCTCCGACGTGGGCGACCCGTTCTCCTGGCGCCGGAGGGACAAGCGCCACCAGTACCTCATCGGCTACGGGGAAGCCGACCGCAGCGAGGAACCCACGCTGGCCATGGACAAGATCCTGGACGGCTGTCAGGAGGTCGAGGACATGATCAAGGCAAGGGACCTCACCCCACCCGGCATGCTATTCGACTCGCTGGGGCGCAAGAAGAGGGTCAGGAAGGTCAGGCCACCATCGCCTCCACCGCGGCCACCGCCACCCGTGCCGCCTAAGCTACGGACTCCGAGCCCGCTGCCGCCCATACCCACCGAAGAGGAGCCAAAAACCACCGAGGACCTGGACGACACGCAGATGGACGAAGAACGGCAGCTGGAGCTGGAAAAGCAGATTCTGACCGACATGAGTTTCGTCGATGCCCTCGGCTCCGTGAGCGTCAAGGAGGAAGTTCTTGTTGCTGGGTCTTTGGGCGATGGCGGCAGAGACCTGACAGCGGTCCCGGGAGCGGACATTGAAGACCTCATAGTGCCGATGGATGCAGTGTCCTATCTCACCGGAGACGTCCTGCCGCCATCCGATGCCGTAGCAGCGGATGACCAACACGATGGCACCGACGACGCCATGGAGACAGAGGAGGTAAGGCAGGTGGCCCCGGTACGCGTATCGCGGCGGGACACAGCACGCCGACGGCCGCCGCGACCGGCACCGCCTTGCATCCTGGCCAAGCCCATCCCCCCGGAGCGCCGCAAGCGAGTGGCCAGCGCCGAGCCGCCGCTGACGGCGTTCGAGCGCTCGGCGCCACCGAGGAACAAGGCCAAGAGGAGCGTTTCCTTCCACACGGCCGAGGAAATCCGCAAGCGGATC